>JANEYF010003574.1:0-246598 GCA_029963845.1 Rhamnusium bicolor | reverse complement strand
ATATATATATTACGATGACCAAACCACACCCTGTATAATGTACAGGGTACATAAGGATAAAATTATGTTTAAATAATAAAAAAGAAGTAATAAAGATATTTTTACCAATACTAAAACAAAGTAAGACTCTAATATGTAAATTAAAATGATAATTTTGAGTGGCATGAGAGCCCAGTTCAGTGAGACACACCTACGTTAACTGTATTCATCTTAAATAGGTAAAATTTGTAATAAATGTTTTTAAATGCTAGATATAAACACCTACCGTGTGGTAAATAAACTGTATGTTATTATGTTATGGTATAAAACATTGTTCTATTTAGAATAGGCATCAGAAGGACTATTGTGTATAGCATGGCAACCAGAGCCAGAACATTATTGATTTAGGTACCAAAACCTTTGGGTAACCTGGAAAAAATAAAATTTTATTATTATTAATTAAAATTGTAAACTTTGTTAAAGACAAATATATTAAATTTAGTCATAGAATAGCTACAAGTGAGATAGCAATCATGAACACTGGAAAAAAAAGTGCTATAAACTACTTTCATAATTAGGGTAGCGTAAACTCTACGATATCTGAGATTTTAGTCAGGTCTACGAAGTAAGTGCATCGTCTAACTTTAAAACTTTACAAAAGTGAAAGAGACTCACCTTGTGAGCTAATACAATGTAATAGCATCAAAATGTAAAGACATTTAAAAGGTGTATGTGTAAATTTATATCCAAGGAGGTATATAACTTGACAAATATGAAGTTTTTCTAAAATAAAAACCATTTGTTGAACTTTTATAGCTATGTCAGAAGAATAGCATCTATTTATTGTTTCCAGTCAGTTAGTTATAAATAATTTGTTGTAGTTGAAAAGTTTCCAGCCAATGAGGTTTTACGAAGTCCTAAAACGAAAGGCAAATTAAAATAATGTTTTAAATGTATTTAGACATGCAAATATGGTGTTGATTTGTTCATTAGTTCTTAAAGTAATCTCTGGTATGTGGTTTAGATGGTTGTAATTAGTTATATAAGAGAAATTGTTAAAAATCGTTGCAATTGTAATTTTTCTAAATATTCACAAAAGGCCATAGTATGGCATATCAAAATAAAGCTAATCATCTTTATATCTTTATTCAATAATAAAATTAGAGCCATAAGGTATCATAAAGAAATAAAAGAAAATTAAATTTTCATATTTTAAATTTCAAAAATCAAGTGCCATGATTTTTGGAGAAACGTCAAATTAGGCCAATAAAAAGCCCATATTTAAGTGTTAGTATTGATAGAAAGCTCAAAGGGAGAGCATGTAATTTTGTAAGAAATTTCCTAACCTCAAAATTTTAAATTTATATTTTTCAAAGAAATGAAGTCCATTCTCAAGCTCACGTAAATATTAAAACAGGGTTTGTAAACCTAAAACACAAAAAATATATTAAAGTAAATTTTATTAATACCATAAAATAATTCCAAGCAGAATTTTAAGAATAATTTTCCAGTTGCAACGTACAAGGAAAGTATTGTATATAATAGTAAATGTGCTTTGAGGAATATAGTAAAGGTAAAGTACGTACCTTAAATAAATGTTGCTGACTGTTAAATAAGATATAGTGTTGTGCTACGAAAACGTAAATCCTTTATGGAGCAGTCATTAATATTTGAAGTTTATTGCATCTGAAATTTGCCACGGATGAAGAAGGATCGAGGCACTGAGCAACAATATAAACAGAAGCGTCATTCAACAGAGATTGCCATAACGAGGTTCAAGAAATCGCCGTGGGTAAAATCAAAATAAATCCTAGGTACCAACGCGACGATTTAAAAGCTTTAGTATTAACAGATCTGATCAAATAAATAAAAGGCCATTTCATTTTAATTTTAAGATATATTTGTGCAAAAGTTGTCCTAAACTCACATCAGAAATTTGTAAATAAATTTATTATGGTTTTGTAATCTGATAAGGTGTTTTTCATTGAAATTGGGGCTGTACGATTATATTTTCAGAATTAAATGCCAGAACCTGCCCAAACCCTGAGGAGAGTCAAAATAAAATAATAATAATAACATAAATAAAATAGAATAAACAATATTTTTATTATAAAAAAATATAAATAACAATATACATAATAATATATATATATATATATATATATATATATATATATATATATATATATATATATATATATATATATATATATATATATATATATATATATATATATATATATATTATACATATATATATATATATATATATATATATATATATATATATATATATATATATATATATATATATATATATATATATATATATATATATATATATATATATATATATATATACATACACACATATATACATATACACATATACACACACACATATGCACACATACATACATACATACCCACACATATACACATATTCAATCATTTAAATAAATTTATTATTACAACACTTATATTATACATCATATGTTAGAGCTATTATAATATTATCTCAGTGTTATAAACACAAATCTATAATTTATATAATCTAGTTTCATTAACAAATATTTTTAATTGATATAATCGAAGCTGAATTCTCGTTTAAAATTAATTTTCCTTTCGATTATAAGCATTTTAACCTGTTGTGGAGGCCTTGAAAGATATTTACTGCCCTATAGATAGTGACCAAGTAAAGAAATAAAGAAATGCACTGACATACTTGCAACTCGACATCCACCTTTGTCACCAGTTAAGTCCGAAACCAAACAAACCTCATCTAATTGGATCCAAGCCCGATATAATATAGATTTATGTCCAGTTTTAGGCCAAAACTGGATCCTCACTGATTTGTTGGTCTCTGACTATCTATTGACGTCTCCTTTCTTCTAATATTTATATAAGGTGGTAGATTTTAATTACTACATCCGTTGTGGGGGCTTTATTTATTTCGTAGTTATTAGCTGAAGCAGTTAGATTGTTATATATTTTAAAGTTTAAATTGGTTTTCAGTAATAAAGTATGAAACAAACCATATGTGTATTTATATTGTTTATCTTAAGTTTACTGTGTGGCTTTCTTTCTGAATTAATGATTTTTAGTTTAAATTTTTTATGTTGTATTGAGTGATTAAAGTTCAAACCATACAGCACGGATAATATCAATCATGTACATTTCTGTATCCAAAATTAATATTAACCTTGCTTTGACGAGTTTCTACAGGATAAATCTTTGCCAAGTGACAAAACATTGCTGATAATAAAAATATCTTCATCCAGTAATTTCAATCAAGGAGGTCCTGTGTATATGTGTGAGACTACAGTTTTCTTTCTCTAATATTTCTATAATTTTAATGATTTACAATTTTTTTAAACAGTAGAGAAGCTTATTTCCCTATTATTATTTCAAAAAATTATTTCTCATTTATTTTAAATAGACTGCCGTCTACGAGTAAACTGGTTTTGAAAAAACTAAAATTGCATTTGTGCCTACTTGCAACCAGTATCAAAATTTTAAAGAAAGTTTTAGCGGCAATAAAGTGATTGCAAACGAAATGTAAATACCAGCTGGTTATTATGTCCTTTGACAATTAAATTAAGGGACTTTTAAAAAATATTTGATATTTATATCTAGCATATTCTGACATTGGATGTGCGTCCGTTGTCTCTAAATGTATAGCCCCTTACCGCACTTCGAGGTAACTTTAGGAATACTGGAATAAATTTATAAATCAACATTTTAAAGGACCTCTTAACTCAAACATGAATAATGCACATGTTTGGCATATTTCTGCATGGTCAGTTTCGTTGGTTTTGTTTATCATAAAAAGATTTCTACTAAAAAAAAATTACATAAATAAATTCGTATGATTGTGCAACCTTAGTTTGACTTAGTTTATCGTTTATTATTATTCCAAAGTCTGTAATGAAGTTGATCAGTTATAGGCCATTCAATTTAGAACAATTTGTTCGATGAAATGGAACAAATTAGTTACAGGTTCAGACTTTTACGAATCAATAGTGTTGGTAACCCTTAATTTCATATAAAAATGCTCTGATATAACAAAATTTTCAAAAAATAACTAAATATTTGGTTCCTTGATCCACAATTTAAAATGTTTAACGTTGAGCAATGGTCTTCCAAAAAGATGTGCATATAACTAGATACCTCGAAAGATTTTTTGACGGGTTTTGAAATTTTTATGAATGCCGACTTATTGAAGACACGTTCAAAAAAATTTTTCTTCCTACTCCAGATTATATTTTCCTTGAAATGCTGGCCTCAAAATCGTTTGTGCGTAATGTCAAACCACTTCTCTAGTAGATAACAAATTTCATCTACATACGTGCGTGCGTGCGTGTGTGTGTGTATATCCGCAATAACTCAACAAATACTAATGGGAGACTTCCCAAATTTGGCAGTTAAGATTGTCAACAACATATTAGGTGACACATTAAATTTGGTGAATGTGGTACCACCAGAAGAGACATAATGAATGAAAGAAGAAAAAGTACAATTTCGGAAAAAAAATTAAAAATTTTTATTGCATTTCTGAACGAATCTCAAAGAATTGTAGGTAATTAAAAACATAACTTTACGGAAAAATATCTGTCTGCATGTCTGTAGTATCGCGATAGTAACCACAGTTTTTGAGATAAAGCTTTCAAATTTGGTACACTTGTTCTAAAGGCCAAAGACAATGAAAAATTCGGTAAAAAGCAAAATTGGCCAGCTGACCCAAACTTTTTTGTATTTGACTTTACAAAAAAAGTATTCTTGATGAAAGATTATAATTCATGTCTACTATATCAAGCGAGTAAAATATATTTTCCAAGTATTTAAATAAAGCTGATGTAAACTGAAATTTTGTACGCAATTGACCTCATAAAATGGGGTTAGGATAAATCTGGTAGTTTGACAATTGAAATATCTAATTTAGTTACAAAAATGTCAATGTCAATAAGAAGAAATTATTAAAATATATGACATGAATTATTATTGACAGTATCGAAGGACGCTGATAATTAATTATTAAAGACTTTTTATGAAACATTTCAAGGTACGTTTTTAAAATTTAATTGAGGTAAGTGAAGAATTTTGTAGATAATTTTGTACTCTACAAAATAAGCTAGTATTATGCTCAAACGAATTTTCATTCCCACAGTTAGAGAAAAAAGAAAATGTGTCCAAAAAATGTTTAAAACCCGTCAAAACATTCTTCGGAAGTTATGGTTAATTTTTTTTGGAGCCGATTTGTTACCATTGAAATGATAAAATTGTAATTCTTGGCGGAAAGATTCATTGAGGAAAGTCGCGCAAAACACTTCCACGTCTCATGGATTTCAGTAGATTCGGCACCAATTTAATTGACCCATCTGCAAAAGTGATACCTATCGGATAGGAAAGTTTATGCTCTACCATATTGTCTACATGCAGTGTCAACACATCTCGCGTTGTTTGCGAATTATTCAGAGGTGAATGTATCAAGGAACCAAATCTTCAATTGTATTTTAAACACTTTTTCATGATTGGCACAAAATATCGATGAAGCATTTTTGTCTGCGACGGAGGGTCACCAACATCATCGATTCATGGTTTCGGCATTGAAATGAAATTTTGAAAACAGCTGCTAACGTTAAAAACAAATAGGGAACAATTAGTGATTCCAAGTGTGATCCTTGAGGCATATCAAATTAGATTTTTACATATAGTTCGGCGTATAAGATTTTGAAATTTTGAACATATCATCACAATCACTGAGATTCTTCAGCTTTATGAAGGTACCTAATTGCTCTATCATAAACTTATGCGAACTTGATGTAGGCTACGTGTACCTATATTATTTTTAGGTTACTTCATGAAGATCATGGAAGACAAGATTCATAAAAACAGTAGATATTTGTAAATTTTGATTTATCTATTCTTTAATAATTTTACGTAAAAAGTAATTAATTGTATATTTCCTTAATTTATTATGGTCTACACCGTAAGAAATACAAAACAATTTAAGGCATTTTCTGAACGTTACTTTTTGTAAATATTACGGTGACCATATCTTCATGTAAAATTGTCAGAAATTTGGACTCATTTAGAATCTATTTTGTTTTCTGCATTTACTAAAAATGATAAAATGATGCATTTAAAATGAGAAATATTTAATTTAATGAGAAAAGGAGAAAGAGGTAAATAACCTCGAATGTTATAGAATCTACGACTAAAGATAGATTTAAAAAAATTACCAGCAGCAATACAAAGCAAGTAAATATTTTTATTAGATATTATTCAGCTGTGGTTATTCATAATTTCTACATTTGTGGTAAAGTAAATATTAAAGAACACCTGTTAGTATACATATATAGGAAGACGAAGGACGTTTGATCTAAGAAATCTGGTAAATGTGATATGTATATGAGGTATTTATATACGCATATTGCAACTGTGACTCCATAAAAGTGCATCATGTAATTATTTTTATGCAATATAAAAAAAGCTAATTAGTAATATATCCATATGCTGAATCAAAAGTGTATTATGAGTAGAATATATGTTTCTCTATAAATATTCTCAGGTAATACTGACGTCAGATATGTATGTCGTAGCCTTTTGATTTAAACTGACATTTCATCAACTATTACATGATCTGTCCAGACATTATGTTAAATTTACGTATTGAATTAAATTTTTTGAATAGTGGTCAATTTGGTCATTTAGGTTATGTTCAATAAATACCCTATTTCATTTTGATAGAAATGTACTAATAGGAAATAAAGAAATTTAAATTGGAATTGGAATTTAAATTTGAGGTTAAGACTATACGTTGCAACCTCATTATGCACATTAAATAAACCTATTCTATTCACTAGATATGTGAAATACATTGTTTAAACTTATAAATGGTACAAACTAACTTAGTCATATAGTCATGTTATACAGTGATATTATTAATAATTTTCTAACAGTTGCTAGGAAACTATGAAAGATTCTTCCCCAAAAGATATTTAAACAACATTTTTGTTTCTAAATAGTGTACATAAGTGTATATTTGGATATGTAGATAAAATTAATAAAATTTGGTTAATTGATATTATTAAACATTTCTGTTAATATAATTTGGGAGATTTCAACGATGCATCAGAAGACAAAATAAATAAAAAAAAGCCAATGTTCATAATGGCTGTACTTCATATAATTTACTCAATTTTGTATTTGTTCATATTTGCTTTGTTATGACTACAGCGCGTTTAAAAAATTTAGAGGTAATTTTTAAAAATTTAATGCAAATCTTCCGGTAACAAATAATTTTAGTAGCAGTAATTTGTATATGGAACGGTGGTTTTTATTTGAGGCAATCGACCCATATAGTACTGTTCTAAATATATAATGTATAATGTATCCCATTTCTTATTAAGTAAGTTGACACACAGTAGTTATATGCAAATTTATTTTATTTTGTTTTTAAAATTTAAACAAAAAATAACCAATCAAAAATACACAAAACAAAACATAACATTATTAGGAAAACAAAAAAAGAACGTAAGAAAAAAGAGGAAATGAAACAGTATAATGTTTTTTTTTTGTTTGGCAATGTCTCAGCTAATTTGTTAATGGCAAGTTCGTTGTCTATATCACAGAAATTTTTTTATCAGTATTCATTAACATAAACAATTTTAAATTACTATTGGACAATGTATTTCTTAATCTGTCTTTTATAAATTATAAATTAATATTAAAAGAATGTTCACATTCAACTTGTCAAATATGCAAAGTTAATCTTTTATCTATACATATATAAAAGCTCAAAAGGTTTTCTTCTCCGGTTTCTCAAGTGGTTACCGCTGCACCAATTTCGATAATTTTTTTTTTCAATGAAAGGTCTCTACCCTCAGATGGATCATGAAACATTTTTATATTTTTTAATCACCGTTTTCATATGTAAAACAAAATAAACAAAAAACTAATGCATGTTAGCGTATGCTAAGTGCGCGTTACTTGAAGCGACCTCTACCACCGACCTCTTAAGACATGGAACTAATGCATCTTAGCCGGTTTGGCCAGAGACAACCACGCTTGGCTTATTCTGTGCCAGTGTCACAGAATTTGTGCCTGTGTGCTGTTCGGTTATTGTTTACATTCGAGTAACGACATGTTGTTCCTATTGTAGGTGACGGAAATTGTTTATTTCGTTCTGTTTCGCATTGTAAGATACGCATGCAAGTCGTCGAAAAAATTAAAAATGAATGGGAATATTATGAAGGTTTTATTGTTGGAGATCCATCGTATCGGTTACCGATTACAAATTCCACTGAATACGAAAATTTATTGTCTTTAGATGGCGAGTTCGCCGGCCATGTCGAATTGAACTGTATTAGTCAGCTGTTTCCTGATCATTTGTTTAGAGTGTATAGAGATAATAATAATAACGAAACTCTTGATTATGGTACTGGAAATATTATTTCTAATTTACTTTTTCTGGTAAAGTTGATGCAGGACATTATAGTGTTTTAGAATTTCGTCCTGTCACTAATGATGCTGATGTGGAAAACGCACTCTGCAGTGTTGTGCAACATAATATTTCAAAAAAAACGTAAATTAAGAAAGACGTTGACTGGCGGCAGGGAAAGGAGACGCGAACGCATACAAAATCGTCTAAAATCCGAAAAAAAAACCTGCTTTACAATTCAATATAAATATGCCGTTTCTGATACTATTTCAAATGTAACTCCATTCAACTTAGGTAACTTAAACAACATATGTAGTTATTGCTCTGCCCGGTACTTTTCATGTGAAAAAAATTCGGCTGGCTATTTTGGTCTTTGTTGCTGTAATAAAAAGTTCAAATTACCGGAATTTCGGATTCCTGATAAAATGAAAGAATTATTTATAGGGAATGACAAGATATCGAAAA
The DNA here is from genome assembly GCA_029963845.1 of Rhamnusium bicolor. Taxonomy (NCBI): domain Eukaryota; kingdom Metazoa; phylum Arthropoda; class Insecta; order Coleoptera; family Cerambycidae; genus Rhamnusium; species Rhamnusium bicolor. The sequence continues at coordinate 237,711 of JANEYF010003574.1, read as the reverse complement.
ATTTTCGAGATAATATTCGACAATATAATAATGCTTCGTCGTTCGTGTCATTCGGGGCAAATATAAAATTACCTTCCGGATATGGTCCGTATTGTTTTAAAATTATTGGTGTAGTACATCATAAAATTTCGTCATTATACCCTCAAAATGGAGGATGTGCTTCTTATGGACAGTTATACATTTTAGACTTTTTCGAAGCCAATCAAATTAGACTTGAACATGCTCGAACTTGAGAAAAGACATTCTAGAAATACTAAATCATGTCGTAAATCAATGTAATCCGTATGTGATGTCATATAAGACAATGCATCAGAAGATATGTGAAGAAAAGGAGTTAGCTTTAAAAGAAAATCGTGTACCTATTAATTTGGTAATGCGTTTTTATCACGAACCCAAATCTGATCCTCGACGGTATAATGATTCTATATGCATGTTCTGAAGTTGCAGCTGTTTTTGAATCAGCCGACGGTGCTCCACCTTCTCATAGACATATTGCTGTTTACGCACATGACGGTGGAATAAAAAATATAGATTTTGACAGTATGCATTGCGATCCGATGTCATATGTATTAATCTGGCTGTGCGGGGAACCAGGATGGCATATTTCAATGCCAACTGGAGGAGAGCGCAAAACTAAAATTCGCCAAAATATTTCTATGTGAGAATATATATCTTACAGACTTATGGTTCGAGGTTTAACTCCTGTAGGAGACTTCAATCCAATAATTAATGCCGGAAGTTAACGCAGTAGTTGATTGTTGATTATTACTGTCGCATCGAAGGCGACAGATTGAAATTCATCAGTAACCAACAGGTGAAATTGCGAGTAGATACATACGTTGGTCTTGCAGATGCTTTACATGTAAGGGCCGACAACGGAAACTTAAAGGTTGGACGTGTTGTTATTTTACCTTCATCGTTTACTGGCAGTCCTCAAAACATGATGCAAAATTATCAGGACGCAATGGCCATTGTAAGAAAATTTGGTAAGCCAGACATTTTTTTGACGTTTACATGTAATCCTTTATGGAAAATTCAATAGCATACATTCTTATGAAACTGCTAATAATAGGCCAGATGTTGCTGTTCGCGTGGTTCATGCAAAAGTAAAGGAACTCTTGCGTTTAATTAACCAAAAACAAATATTTGGCGAAGTACTAACATATTTGTACACTGTTGAGTTCCAAAAGAGAGGTTTACCTCATGTTTACATAGAAAAGTCTAAAATGTATAACTGTCCATAAGAAGCACATCCTCCATTTTGAGGGTAACATGACGAAATTTTATGATGTACTACACCGAGAAATTTAAGGAGGTGCTGTAACATGAAACTTTCGTCACTCACTTGCATTTTCCAATACACCCGCCGCGCCGTCGAATTTCGACGGGGTTACGCTAGTAAATAATAATACGCTGTAGCAAATGCATAATATGTATGCCTCTTGATATAGATTATATTTAATAATTATCTTGAAGCACACACAACGAACAATTTCGACAACTTTGGCGCAGAGGGTTCTTTTTAGTGCCTTCATTGTCTTCATCTTCATTGTTAGGATAAGGAGGTAACCTTCAAGTGATTTTTTCAGGTTGTCCCAGTTGTTTATAAAATTAGTAATATCTTCCGTCAACCGCTCAACATGAGAAATGTATTTACAGGCCCCTATTCAATTATGCTCACTGTCGTGTGTAAGTTTTATAATTTGCGTTTGCGTATATTAGATAATAATTTCATCCTGTGACCTGTTCAGAAATAAATGCCTAAATAAAAAAATGATTTTTGCCATGGGTTCAACTCCTACCGGCCCACCAGTATCCCGCCAGTCCCCTCCACATCCACGTTTAACTTGTATGTTTGCAACAATACTGAATACTGAAGGAGCAGGAAAATTACAACCTATAATGTCTGCATGTCTACATACAGATCAATAGATAATTTCTACAAATACATTTTTCACAAAATATATCTCACATTTAAATATGGCTTTTGTTACGAAACAATGGAAGCTGACGGATAACTGCCATCATTTGTATACCGATCGCCCAAGCATACATTGTTTTATATCGTCCATTTTCTCAGAATGATGTTTTCTGCAAACTTGTAAATGCACTAAAAACTGAAATAAAATCGCCGTTTGCAACTATTCAGTTGTATTTGTATAGAAGATCAAAAACATAAAATTGAAAACTAGACATATGCAATAACACCAGTTAAGAAAAAGGCAATCACATAACCACCTTTTAAAATGCCTCTTAAGTAAACAGACTTGTTCAATACATTTAAAAATCATGTTATAAATAGTTATTACAGTATAATATTTAAATATGACGTCGTATGGGTGACTCGCGCATATTTTTTGGTAGAATAAAATAAGAAAGCAAATTTGATATCGAGTGGAATGAAAATAATATTAACTAACATTTTTGTTAATTATTATTTACTAACTTTTAAACTAACAGATAAGCACTTTAACTTTGCCATAACACTGAAACTTGGATTACAAAAAAATAAATCTAGTTTTTTAATTTCAACTATTCTGCTAATATTCATTGATCTATAAGGGGTACCATTTGCAAATATATTATAATATGGATAGTGTGTGTTGAGGTTATGTGCGATCAGAGCCGTTTCTAAAGTCTTTTGCAACCGGAGAGGCTCTGAGTCTCATATAGAGGAGAAAATTAAGTGAGGGGGGTTAACGCAATGACGCCAAATTCTTAAAATTTGACCACACGCATGCATTTATCTAAAAATTCACTATCCAAAAGGAAAGAAAGTCGGATATAATTTTGACTACTTTCATTATCTAAAACTGGTTCGTTGGGCTTAGACGGTTTGAAAATATGGGTGGATGAACTCATTTTTAAACTTAGATGTTAATTCTCGTACTTTTATTCATAGACTAATATTGACAACAAAAAATTGGCCAATTTTCATTGATTCCTGAATCGTACCGAGGTCTTATTGAACCTCTGTTACGACTACCACTTTTTGGAACGCCATATTTCTGTTCGTGGGTCGTGTCAAGGTCGTTTTCAATGTCAATATAATCTCTGTTACTGCTATCACTTTCTGGACGCCATATTTTCATTTATGGGTCGTATGGAGGTCGTATTGAAATCAATATAACCTCCTATTTAAACTCCTTTCAATATTAGGTACCATTTTGTTTCAAAGTCCTATTGAAATCTTAATATGTTTCTTAATGACCTTTATACAACTATCTTTCTACAAAGTCATAATAAGTCATATTTTTTTAACGACCCTTATACAACTACATTCCTTAAGTCATGTTAAGGATTGCATTGTAGATGACAACGACCTCTTCACGACCTCTTCGCCTTTCACGACCTCGTAACGACCGCCTCATAACCATCCACTTCTAGCGTCCAATTAGTCATCTTATGCGTACCGTATGACCTTCATACGACAAGGAATTTCGATAGTCGTGGATATAACCTTATAACGACCCTTAGACGACCTACAGTCATTAAAATTATTTTTACGAACATTTTTACGACCATTACAAGATTAATTGGGCATATAGGCCAAAAATTATAACTCAAAATGTTATCTGGGACACCTGGTATGTGTGTGCTGAAAATACATGAAAATTTATTACTACACTGTTTTTTACATTTTAATATTCTAATACAATAAAAACTTTATCTATATTTAATTAATTTTTGTAAAATAAGAAACTGCTATTGGAAGAATTTATAAAAAGTTCTAGATATTAAATTATTGTTTGATTTTTGATAAAAAAAATTAAAGATGTGTATTACTTTGAGTAGAAAGGAAAAATTACATCCAAAAATTATACTACTGAAGTAGTCTAGAACGATTCTAGAAGGATCAAGTGACAAGGATAGCAGACATAATTACGTGAATGGCCTATGCGATGTATATATTTCCACGAAGAAAGGAAACAAGCCATAGCTTTCTGTATTTGTACATTAATTATAAATCTCATAAACCATCATGATTTAAGCTACCAATGCGTATGTCAACTGTTAATAGTTTATTGGAATTTCACTGCACAACCTCAGCCATAGTCAGTTACATTGTGCACGTGCATTTTCCTATTTGGGCCTCGGTATTTGGGCTATACGTGAACATATATTCCACATAATCAGTAACGGTGGCTTGTTATTATGTTTACAAGTATATTTCATGTTAAACAGCTGTATTGCCGGCTACTGTCTTTATTGTGCCTCCTACACATATGGAACCGAAACTCCTTAGTAACTACTTATTTGTACTTTATTTACTGTTTGTGTAGATAACATTATAACTTAGAGAGAAATTATTATAACACTGTTAAGTTTCTAAAGAGAGTAATGTTGTCGTTTGAGATTTATATATAGGGTGTCTCTAAATTTCACCGAGAAACTGTAACCACGCCATTGTACGTCGAAAAATAGAAAAAAATGTTCTAATACCGGTTATCCGAAATATGCAGTCCTGCAGAAATACAGCCCTCTAAAGTTGAAAACGAAAGTTGAAAAAATTAAATCATCAATTTCTACACTTAAATTTCATATATATTCCTACAATCCTGTGTGATGTGAAAGAAATTAGGTGTCACAAAGAGATTGTTTGGTGTTGATGCTATCCCTAGTTTTTTGTCAGTTGCTCAAATGAGGAAACATTTAATGGCAAATTGGAAACTAGAACTTTTTAGTCCCTTTTATTTTTTCCTTGAAAGCAACCGTTTCTATCAAATGTATGATATCATTGTAATGGTAAATAACATTAAGGATTCACTCTTTCACGCGAAATGTACTGACACTTCGTCTACGGTCACAGTTACTTCTGTTTGAAAATTCGTCTTGAAGCCGTCTCTGTCAAGTGCAAAGAATGTCGTATGATGAGATGTACGGTGATTTGAATATCGCTCTGTAGATGCTCTGGCTGCTGCCCCATAATTGACATAATATCATTCCAACACCAAGATCACGTCGACCAATTCAAAGTTTGTACAGTTTGCCATATCAAATTGCTAATGCTTAAAAACTATAAACTATACTCTCAGAAGGTGCCACAGGAAAAAGTAATCTATTTATTATTATAGGTACATGGTTATGACACTGTATTGCTATTTACTTAGGTATGCTAAATTTCAGCGAAAAAAAGTAATACCGTTTTTAAGATATGGCGGATTTGATTTATTTTCAGTTTAATTACACACGTAGTATTTCATGCGTTTTACTGGAAAAGCGATCCCTTCAAGAAAACATTAAATTGACCAACTAATTTCAGTTTTCAATATGGAATTGAATTATGCTTCGACTACGTTATTTCGGCAGCTGAGAAAAGAGTTTTAGGGGTAGCATTGACCTCTATAATCCAAAATGGCTCTTTGCAACAACGGTTTTCTTTCTTCCGATAACTAATTTCTTTCATAATATACAGAATTGTTGGAAAGTATATGACATTTAAGTTTATTGAGTTTCATTAGAAAATCTTCAGCAGTTCCCAAGAAATTGAGAATTTAATATTTTCAACCCTCTAATTCTGAGGGCTGTGTTTCTGCAAGAATACATTTTTCGGAAAAAAAATGGCATAAGAAAAATCATCCCATTTTGCTACGCAGAATTGCGTAATTATAGTTTGTTGTTGCAATTTAGTATGTTGGACTTCCGGGTACACTCCTGTGTAGCTGATAGTACTATTTTTCACTTTGACAATATTGCAAATCATTACCATTTCATTAAATGTTCATTCTAGTGGCAGTTTTTCCGTTATTTTAATGACATATTTAACAATCGGGAACTTGAGACTGCGAACAAGGAATAAACTTACTAGAGATGACAAAGTAGAGAAATTACTAAGATGTATTTTAAAAAATATTTTAGAATATCTGGAAATCAAATTAATATTATTTTTAAAGTAATCGATTTTAAGAAATAAAATCAGCAATTTAATATATCTATATGGCTTACAGTTATTAAAATTTAGACAAGTTCAACCAAGTTATTGGAATGTTGTCAGCTGTAATATCCTAGAGAGCAGTAGCCCAAAAATTCAATGTTAGTGTTAGTGTGATAAATAGAGCTTGTAGAGGGTTTACCGTATTTATCACACCAGAATATACCTACGAAGGTGGTATCGAGCGAATCACTACTGCACCAATGGATGGATATAAAATTTTAACAAGAATAGACAAATTAATAAATGTTGAATACAGAAAAAGTTTATTTTCTCAAAAACATCCTCAGGCAATAAGGAATTTACTCACTGAATAATATGCAATCCACGAAACTGGTAGCAATAAAAAGACTTTTCTCTAATCAACATGAATATCGACTCAAATTGGATTGAACCCATCACTATAAATTAATAAATCAAAAGAACTGCAAAGTAATCTAAGTCTCCTTAGGTAATATCGATGTCTTATCTCTCATAATTGAAAAAACATTAAGGAAATTTGATTTAAAGTCAAGACCAGCGAAACAAATAATGTTGATACCCCAACACAGACGCAGTCGATTAAATTTTGACAGAAATCATGTCATTTGAGAGGAAGCAGTCTAGCCTCATTGTGTAATCACAACCGTAAAACAAGTGGCACTCTATAGAAATAACGGAAGGATACGAGTATGGAGTTAAAGCGATTTTCTGCGAATTTTACTATGCCGCATTTACATTTTTGAAGGTCTTTCTGGGTGGTATTACTTGGTATTTTGGGTGGTAGAAGTGATCCAGTAATTGTTATAAATAAAACCATTAATTCTCAACGACGAGTTGTTCTTCCTCTCGCAGAACACCAAAATCTAAATTTCGTTACATACATAGGTCAAATGGTCTGTCTTCGCCGTGCTGTAATTTTTAAAACTTTTTTCATAACAATGGTGTCAACCTTATGATATGACCAGACCGTTCACCTGATTTATCCCTATAGAACATGTATGGGATGCTCTTAAAAGATGAATAATAAGTGTCCTTCAGTCACTAAAAAATGTTGATAAGTTAGAACAAACAATAATAGAAGAATAGCAACAGCTATGATATGGAGTGCAGTTACATATGGAGGCAGGCCTCTCCTAGTCTTCCTAGAAAGGAACATGAATACTGAAGAGTGCTTTCACGGTGCCTTGCAACCAGTTGCATTACCGCAGAGGTTGAAAAATTCTATTCTCTTGCAGGATGATACCAGACACCTGCTTTCATAATTAGGAGGTTCCTATAAGATGCTATTGTGAACATTCTTCTATGGACTGCAAGATCACCTGATCTTTCGCCAGTCGAATAAGTATGGGTCATTATAGGCAGACGGCTAGATAGATTGCCGGTTTCACTAATGGACCATCAGCGCTTACAATAAGAGCATATATATCGACCGCCTATTTCTAAGCTTGCCTTGCAGGGGTGGGTAGTGTGTAAGATTACACGGAGCACCAATTCATTATTAATTTTGGATATTTCAACGAATAGTTCAAGAACCTATTAAGACTTCTTGGAGGTACTGTAGTACTACACTCAAAAACATGGAAATAACTGACACAAATTTATGTAATTATGGTATTTTTTTATATTTAAAGACAAAAAGTTATCATAAGTGAATATATTTCCATTATCCTTTTCGCACCCAGTGGCATCGCTTAATGTGTCGACAGATCTTTTTGACACTTTCCACCTATAGGTACCGTGTTTTCATATTTGTACACTACACAGGGAAACAGCTTCGTACATTCTTCGGTGTAGAGAGGAGAGTATGAATTGCATCTGTTTCTGCAGTTAAATTCTGATAGGAGTTTGTCGTGATAAGAGAGATAAAAGATGTAGTTCAGTAAGGAAGAACAAGGACAGAACAACGAATCCATAATAAATTGAGAAATCAAAATCTTGCTGCTGATATCTGTGGACTGTATGGGTGACCCATGCGCAGTGACAAATTCACACTCACATTTTATATCTAGAGGAGAGTACGAGCTTGATCAAACGCTCCCCTATGTAGTGTTTTGAAATGAAAGCATGGTATGTTCTAGCTCTCTCCTTTCATTAGGCTACGTTGTATTGAAGAGAAAATTAGTAACCGACATATCGAAGGCATCATATCAGAAGGTTATAAACATTAATATCAGCGCTGCACTTCTGATATGACATCATCATTATGTATTCGTAGCTGCACTGTTATCTTCTTTTTAGGTATATATGAGAATCCTGCAGGATTTGGAGTTTATTTGTTTTATTCTTGAGTCGCTTCACTTTCTTTGGTATAATTTTGTAAAATTAGTTGGAGTAATTTTTGGTGTTGCACGATGCATTAAGCATCATACAACACCAAAAATTAGGAACTTTTTAATACATTAATCTCGTCTTCAGTCGTGGTACATAAGAAACACATGTAAATATTTACAATGAATTATAATGTTTTTAAAAAACCTTGTCAAAAGGTGGGTCTGAAAGTCTGATCTCGATTTTTTTATTTTTGAATTTTTATCATTGACGTCATCAAAGTGATTTAACAATCTAAGACATAATAATGTATGCTGCCACAAAAAGTTACATAGATAGGAAATACCAATACGCATTTTATACACATTTCTGTTTTCATTAAATAAATTACATTGACTTTATTTTGTAATTGTATATAATTTTTGTCCGCTTGGGAATACTCCACTACTAGTATATTATGCATGAATTAACAAAAAAATATTTTTCTAAATACGGAATGAAATCCAAAGCAGGTAATAATGAAAATATCCTACAATAAAATTGTAAATTCCTTGTAGTAAGTCTTTGAATGTCACCGCTCTGTATGCCTATCTGGACATTAATGGGGGCTACGAGACAAGAACGTTAATAATGTTTTTAATGCCTATTTTAAATTGTTTTTCTATTTTTTATCACTTATCTTGTATATTATTATATGATTAACAAATCCGGTCACTTTTTAATATTTAATTCAGAGTATTAGTTGCACAGGGTTTCTTGAAAATTATTTAATGCCTAGATAAAGTTTTATGGCCGTGTAATAAAAAGTGGGTTTGACAAATGAGGGTTTCAGGAAAAAAATAGTTATCTTATATAGAACAGAAAATATACGTGTCCGCAGCTCTAATTTTATTCATTTATTTTTCATTTGAAAATATACAGAGCGCGACGGATAAGAATTAAAATTTTTGTTTGTCTTCTTACAAATATCTTAAAAAATTTGTATAGATTTGTAACACCAGTAGCTCAATAACATCTGCACAACAATTGATCTCTACTAAATTGAACATAATTTGACAGATTGACGAGGAAAATCGAGAGCAAAGTATATATGTTATAGCAAGCTGGTATAGACTATGTTGGTAATGCTCAACTGGAGATCACCAGACTCGATCATGGTTTCAGGAAGATAGACTATTCATACTGCGAGAATCAGTATATTTTTTTTATGGGAAATGATTCTCATTCCTATGATTTTTTTTTGGGAAATGATTCTCATTCCTATGATTTCTTAAAAAATTGGTAAAATACCATACGACTAATTGTTATCCGATTACCTTTTTGTGATTTAAAACCTGCCTATAAATATCAATTGTTACCTTGTGCGTTTGCAAGGTGACCTACAAATAGAGGTACTAAGGTTTATCATTGTTTACTTAGCTAAATTATCCGTCAGTTAGTGACTTCTCGGACAATAGAATTCACCCATTTCACACTAACCGACGCATAATTTTGCTAACTATACATTGGAAAACCGAGCCTCAATTGCGCTACCACTCCGGTGCGTCGCGTAGGGCAAGAGTCTGGTGGCATGCATAGAACTAGTACAGAGTTCGGCATATCAGTGTAAATATATACGCTGTACAAGGTAGACATACGATTTTTGTATCTTATTTCGAATATGTCGTGTAGGTATCGAGCGTATGTTAATGTATTCAAACGTATATTTCGAGATTCCTGATTTAAAGTACGACGGAGGGCAATAGTAGGTTTAGTTTGTCGTAACAAGTTTTTCTCTCACCGTTTATTAGATTGTAAGCGACACATAGCTAGTGCTACTCATAGACAAAAGGAGCAAAATGAAGTACCTTGCGCCATTTTTACATTTGATTTAATTGTTATCTTGAGTGTACACAATATCCCGTTTTATCTTCTTAGAAAATAACCTTTTCACCAATTTTGGGCGAAATTATTTAACATCAGGAGAATAAAAATTGAAAATTGTATTAAACAAGAAATGTGCCATAAAAAATTAAGGGTAATTGTCGACGAGATTACTGATTCCAGGAAACGCAGTGTGAGTAACATTTTGGCACGCACTTTGAGTATGATTGGACCGACAGCAACCTTTTTTATTAGTCAGTAAAAGATTGCAACGAAGCCAATGGTCAAGCAATCTAAGAGCTAGTAATGACCACATCAATAGTTCCTGAGTATTTTTTTTGAGAGCTTCATTTAGATGTTATCAGTCTCCCAGCATTTTATTTATTCATGTGTATTCTATTCTTTTTGACCAATTTTTTTGATGTATGTATGAGTTCAAAATATAGTTCATTATAACTCAAAATTCGTTTTGGTCCTGTAATACACACTATTCAATAAAGCTAAGAAAAATAACAGTATCCATATATATAGAAAGAGTATAATATCTTCAAAAGCATATTATTTCTGGATTTAATCCTATGTTACATTTGACACAAGTAAATTGAGTATATTTGCTACTATCACCGCAACGTTTTTCTGTAGAAATTTTGTCAGTGATCAGTTTTATCATACTTAACCTCTTTCAATACATTCCTACTACATTTTGGTTTGGGGCCAGCTAGATGTTCAGGGGCAGTAAAATTGCGAGAAAAATTCTCCTCAAAAATTGTAGAAGGCAGACTCTTGGATAAACAAAACAATAAAAAGCCACACGTTGACTACCGATACATTTGATTCATCCTCTGATTTGATCAAACTCTCTGCTGCTCCCATTCCTTGGTTGCAGAGCCATATAAGTGTCAGTTTATCCACATCAACATGCTTCTTTTATTGCTTGGACCATCTTCTGCACGTGCCTTGTCAAAAAATTTGTCTATTTTTTACGTTGATTGCGATATTCAGTTGATTATTGTCATACCATCTAGTGAGTTGAATACTACTATTAGAGTCACTCAAAATATAAGCAGCTGCTCTTTTTTCAGCTCTTTCAAAGAAGCTTTTTCTACACGGTTAGCACGAATGGTACCAATGCATTAAATTGCATTTTCTTGTAGAAGTTCCAGTCATGGTAAGGAATTGAAAAAATAATCCAAATATGTGGTAGAATCTGAGGGAATATATCTCACACAAAGCTTCTCAGTGATACTAGAGCCCAAAGTTGTACCCTTGTCTTTATCCCCGCTGCCCGTGTAGGGGTTGAATTTCAATATATGGCTCTCGAAGGATGTGAGGCATCAACATTTAAAGCCATAACGAATTCGCTTTCCTGTTATACATTACTTTATATTGTTATGGCCAAAATAAAGCTTCATAGCCTCATCTAATGAAAAATAAGTTCCAAAAGCTAATTTTTGAGAGACTTCATTCACCTGATCTATAAAAGATTGTATTTTGCAGATTTTGTTGTTAGGATTTATAATGTTATTGTCTTTAAAATATAAAAAAACGATGGATTATTTTAAACCTCTCCATGGATAGGCTGTCACTCACAAGAACATTATGTGCATTGGCTTTTATTTTCCAATACATTCTTCTGAAATGTACTTTACAATAGCCTGATAACAGTAGAATTGATAAATAAATATACATTTATATACATGGGTCGAAAATGTGAAATCATGTTTACCTTTAAATATTGCTTATTTCTGCGATTCATCACAAATCAATTGGATTAGAATTTTCATCTCTGATTCTCTTCACGATGTGTGGCTTAGGCGTTTTATCAATTTCATTTTTTCCTGTATACACTTTTCCATTCAATTTATCTTCTTCTTTGGTGTTCTCACTGATTTACTTAATTTTTCTTTACCTTAACTTCATTCTTCTGTATATTTGTATCTTGAATCTTTTAGCAAGTGACTGATCAAGTTATGCTTTTTTGTGTATTACTAAGATAACATGCAAGTTGCCTCAACATTCCTTTGCCAGTATAGTATGTCACTTTCTCTCCTATTACTAGCAGCACGTCCAAGTAAATCCTGGCCACCAGCGGAACAGTACGAATCTAACTGTCGCAGTTTTTTCTGTCTGTACCCGATTGTTCTCTAAATATGTTAGAAGCTCTTAAGCATTTTGGATTAGATAGATCATATTTTTCCTTTCTGAAGCAAAACTGATATTCACACCAGCATCTACCATATGATATACGAAAAGTTCAGCTGCTGTAGTTACAGAATGGACCATGAAATGATGAAATATATAATTATTATATCTTATAACATATATAAAGAATTATTACATGCATAAAAGTCAACTAAATTACATCTAAATGAAAATAATGAGACATAGCCTTATCGTAAACTAATTTTCTGTACTTTTATTCTGAGGAGGCAACGCCTATCAGTACTATTCTAGATAATAATTTCCCAGAAAAGTATAAACATTCGAGCCGTACTTAAAAACAAGAAACTGTGTCGGTGCTACCACTAATTTTGACATAATATTCCTGTATATTCATATTAGGCACAAAATAATATGCACAAAATAGTAATTTATTTCGTTTGAATTTTTCATTTCAATTTAAGTTAAACCTATTAACGACAGCTCCCTCAGACGTTCAATGACGGAAATACATGGTCTCTCTTGATTGACTCTAACTATTTGGGCTTTCCGATTGAATTAGCTGGTTAATTATGTTTTTGACTCTATCGATATTTATTGATTTTCCAGATGTAATAAGCTATAAAAATGAAAAAAAAGTATAATTCTTAAAGTCAAACAATTTGTCTTAATGATGTTCGTGACTATGTTCAATTAATTAATATCACCATAATAATAATTGCCTAATAATAGGCTACCCTGTATCATATTACTAAAAATAATTTACAAAATGATGTCCTCGGAATAAGGCACAAAGAATACTAAGAAATAATAAATCTGTCCTCCAGAGACATGAAATCATATTGGTTTGTATTAAACTCTCAATCAACGGAAAGAAGTATTCATTCTATTCAGTTTTAGTTTTAGATAGCTGATACTAAAATGTGTGAATGCAAGGGGAATTATAATAAAAATATTGATCTACAATAATATTTATTCGACAGGTGTGCTAGAATTATGGACAGAAAATAATCAAAGAGCTCGTGTCATTCTGTCACACCATACTTAGTAATATCTGCTCTGTTCTGAAACTCGCCGCCCTGTAAACATAAGCAGACAATGCTGTATTCAAGACCCTTTCCTCAACCACCTCAGGTGCTTCCATCTATATAATCACATTCGTCACAGACAATTTTATAACTGCAATGCTCAAGTAAATTGACAGTCTTGTTGGCTTGTTTACCATCTCTAAAATCTGCACATACATATATACTTGCTTGTTTATTTTTAGTACTTCATGGCATGGATAAATAATACAAAATCAGAAATTACATTTTTACAATCACAATCAGTAACACCACAACTTTTCTTAATTGAAATAATGATACAATATAACAAGTTCACACATAGTTATCCTAATGATGGGGAATTATAATTATTTACAGTGATAATCAGAAGCTGTACAACAAATTCATGTTAAAATTTTGTAAATTCCATTGAGTAAAATATGTCCAGAAGCTGTTTGGAAATATATAGGAGCACGCTAAATAGTGACTGGTGTTGCGTGCCACAAAATGTGTAATATTTTTTGAGGATTAATTTATTTGTGAAAACGGGTAGATCATATTTTTCGGAGGATAAGGAAATTGATATTGTGACAGAAATGGTGGTGAATCCTAACCAACCCACATTTCAGGTTATCTTATTACACAATGTATGCCAGCGATCTGTCAAAAGAGTCCTCAAGAAAAGTTAATTTCAACCATACAATATGAAAATAGTACATGAGTTGACAGAAGACGATCCTGACAGAAGAATATGTGGGATCATGATTGAAAGCATTACCAGACATCCAGATTACCAGATGAGTATTTGCTTCAGTGATGAAGACTCATTTCTGCCCAATAAAAATATAAACACACAAAATGTGAAATATTGGAGAGATCAGAATCCATACTGGTATAGGGAAAGTCACACGCAATTTCACCAGAAGTTGAATGTTTGGGCGGGTGTTCCGTCCGATTAATCACATAGATAATTTTCATTACGGAAAAGTTGACTGGGCTTTTTATGTCTTAATATGTTAGAAACTGTTATCGATGAAATAATAAAAACAATCAAAATAACGCCCAGGAATTTCAAGAGATCGAAATAATCTTCCAGTAGGACGATACCTGATTAAATGGCCTGCTCATTAGCCAGATTTGACACCCTTGGCCATTTTTTGTGGGGTAACCTCAAATTCAAAGCGTTCATTACACTTTTGGATTTGTGGCTTAGGATAATAGATGAAAGTGCATCGAACATCAGGGAAATATTTTACAACGTGTGCTTGGGTATTTTCAATAGATTCTTCTATTTTCAGGTCATTTTCAATGAAAATCTCTGAAAATTTATTTCCAAATTAACGATATGTAGTCTGATGTGCTATCAAAATTTTTTTCTTATTTCGAAAGAGGGGTATTAGAAATAGAAATTTCACATTACAATTAGATTTTTTATTTCTTAAGTTTCGTTGAAAGTTGTCTTATCATCCAATAAATAATCAAAATATCTAGAGGGGCGCAAATTGTACAGCGAATAAATGGAATGTTAGAAAATTAAATTTCGATACAAATCTCGTGAAGTTGAAAAGCATTCTCCGGTTGAAACCACTTTTGGCATACAGATGAATGAAAAACTTACGAACATCCTCAACGATACACTTACTAATTATAAAGCAGGCATCTCCCAAATTGGCAAGATTGTTTAACGATCCCGACTGTTTTGAAACAACTAACTCTGAATACGTTTTTCTCCTCCGAAACTGATAGGTGGCGTAGTGCAACCTGATAGTAAATAAATTGCCAAAAAAATCTTTATAACATTTTTGTCTATACATTGCTCTACCAATTTTTCATTTAATTCGTGGATACCTAATTAACCTCTGATTCCATATACACATAATTTTAGCAAATTCTCAGATTTTTAAAAATTAAACAACCTTAAAACAATTGTATCTGTATCTGCTTCTCACGCTAACATTTTTTTGAATCTAGTACTACAGAACATTCTCTTCTTGTTATTTTTACACATTTGCCTGCATTATCAAATGTATCCCCTAAATATAGTCACCTCCTTAGACAACATCGGTTGTTGTTTGCACGAGCATTCAAAAATGTCTTATTTCTATCATTGTTGATGAATTTGGTCCAGTTTGGTAACGAACGTGTACTTGTTATGATGAATTCATAAACAATATTTGATTTTTGAAGTCTTCGTCAATTTCTCTCAATTCACTAGAAACGGTAGTTAATGCATTTAAAAATTTTGGTCTGTTTCAGTATACGCTTAAAGGTGATTTAGTGTTTTAAAATTTTTAGCCAACGATAATAAACTGTCCTATTTTAAGGGCTTTTTAATCTTTAAACTCTCTACTACTAGCTCAACTAATTAGAATTATTTTAGACGGCTTACAATCCATCAATTGCTCTTAATGGTAAAAAGAGTCACAGTCACAAATCTGACGCAAATAAATATCATTACTTTTTCATTGTATACAGGTAGGTAGTTGAGAGTTCAGTAATGCATATTAATGAAATCAGTCGTGTATGTTACATTTAAAAGTAACACATTGCGGAGGCAGAGTCCGTAGTAAAGAGGTGCATAAGGGCAGATTGAAGTAGACTATAAACATGAACGAGTAAACGCATTTGCAGGAGCAGACCACGTTTATAATGAGGCAGCAGGAGCGCCAGAGAGGCAGTTCTAACTCTAACTGTAGCAAGAGACAGCAGTCACAACTACATGCTCGCTAATTATACAGAAACAATATTATGTGCCACACAGGGGATTAATTATTCTCAATACACCGAGAGGGTATGCTATGGTGGATATACATGCCATAGTAGCAGATTTATGCCAGTTGAACAATACTAGTCTAACTTGTAGTCACTTTCAATTAAAATGTAGTCATATTTCAGCAAGAACGTTTAGATAGAGGTAAACTTAATGATAGAACACAACAGCGACTTGTTCAGCTAGTAGTAAATATTTGTTTAGTTTATATATACATATCCATATATAGTGTTCCTTTAATAAATTTGTTTGTTAATTTAGTTTTCTTAGATATTACAAAATTTATTAATATCGGTTATATAACGGAATAGGATACTTTTCTATCTGAAATCATACTAGTCAATTAAACCGAAAACAGTTGATATTGTGGAATGGAAATCAAATACCTTCTTGATTTCAATCCATTTAAAACAGCTTTAGTACAGGGTGATTATTTTAAATGCTTTATTCGAGTTTTCACCAAAGAAAAAAATTTCCGAAGATATGCCTGTATATCTTTTTCTGATCAATTCGAATTTTAAAAGAAAAAAAATTGAGCATCAAATAAAAAAGTTATGACCGAAGAACTAAAAAATACAAACATTTATATCCTACACATTAATGCAGAAATTGACATGTAATGTTCAATTGATTATTATGAATCTTCTCAAGTGAAAAAGAGTCATAAGCACCCATAAGGAAAATAGAGAGGCGTTTCGTTTATGCCATGACTGAAAAATTGAACTAAATTTGCATCTCTGTATATGTATCGCGAACAATTTTCGAGATCAAATCAGATCAAATTTTATTTAGTTTTTTTAATAAGTACATATAAAATATTTATTAAATATATTTTGATACACTTAAAAGCCTATAAAACCTATGTGGGGTATACGCGATTTAGAAACAATGGTTTATAATCAATCATATTTCAAAAATAAAAATAAAATCTAATTATGTAACTTTTGATGCAGTATATTTGTGATTTTATGTTAATAAAATATTTTGAAAGTTTTGTGCATTTTATTTTACACGCATTGTAACTTTCTTAGTGAATAGTCCTATATTATTTATTTATTTAAAATTTTGATAGGGTTACATACTTCAGCCATAGTAAGTAACAAATATTAGGATACTAATATTTATATTGGTTTTATGTCTGGTGTTGTAGTTATGTTCAGTATTAGTTGCTAGTAGCATTTATTTTTAAAGGCAGATATAAGTGCAGGTTTTGAGCAGAGCAAAACAACATCTAGAAGCTCAAACTCCCTAAAAAGTAACTCAGTTGGATAGCGGCGGTTTTTCTGTAATATAACCTTACTAAGTTATTTTTGGGAGGTTTTGAGAGATTCTAACTTCGTCTTGTAAGTCACCGCATCCTAGGAGATCTCCAATACCAAAAGAACAGAATCATCGGCATAAGCAGCTAATTTACCATCAATATTTAAACAGAGCAGTTCATTTACATATATATTAAATAATACAAGTCTAAGGACGGTACCTTGTGGTATTTCAGATTATGGATTCTTAAAGGTACTTTTTGCTTCACCGATTTTGACACACTGTTCTCGATCTGCCAGATAATTCCTAAAGAAATCGTTTGTTACATCTTTTATTTCAAATTCTTCCAGTTTATGAATAAATATATCATCAGACACCGTATCAAATACCTCGACTAAATCTAAGATTGCTGCAATTTGTTTTTTGCCTCTATCCACGGAATTAACAATGACTTTGTAACTTCAAACATTGCCTCAGTACTTATATTCTCCCTAAAACCATATTAGTTACTTTAAATATTTGAATTAATTAAAATATCAATTTTCAATTTTCTGAGGATAATCCAGGGTCCACGGACAATTTTCAAAATCGTAGAAGGCGGACAATGGAAAGTGGACAAAGTTGTGCAACTTTTGCCTAACTTTTGTCTCTCTAACGATTTTCGAGAGTTTTTAAAGTGTAATGAATAACCCCCAAGAACAAACTCATTTTCTGATGCCGAACCTGGCAATAAGGCAACACTACAATACAATAAATAAACATAAAATTATGTAAATACATAATACGCAATGTCCTTTAAATAAATCCTAGTCGTTCTATTCGAACAGAAGAGGACCACACTGCTGGTAAAGCATTGCCACCCAATGCATTAATGACCATTCGATGTTGGTATAATTTATGGGTGTGTGTTGGGACGTGAGTGGGAAGCAAACGCATACACTGTGTTCTGCTCTTATTATCTCAACTATTAGATATGGGCTGATCAAGTGCTGTTCGTGTAATTACTTCTTGGGTATTCGTTGGATTTTTTGTAAACACCTTATTTGGAGTATTAAAACTGAAAGTAACGCACATTCTGTGAGTGTTTAGATAAAAAGAATTTGATAAATGTTATTCTACTCTTATATTTTTAAATTAATAGGCATATTTCTCTGCCTTGTTTGGAACTAATGTATTAGAACGAACACTGAACTCAAATGGTAATTGTTTAAATAAAAACAGTTTTAAGTACGTACTTAAAATACTTTCATATCCTTATTAATAATATGAATATTTGTTTATATTCACGCTACTTTTTAATATCGATTGAATATATGTATACCGTGTGACACCACAAAAGCCTACTGGATCTATAGAGAAACGTAGTTTAATTAGAATTTAAATCGTTTAAAATTTTCCTTTTATAACTATTCTCTCTTCAACGAATACAATATAGAAAGACATCTGATAGTTTTCCTTTATATCGGAACTCTTTGGCTTTAAATAAAACATATACTTGCCCCATACGGCTTTGATTCTTATTTAACTTCTAGAGCGAATTTAGTAAAACTACCCCCTTTGTATATCTAAAATGTAGTACAGTAAATTTGATGTACACCCAAGTATAAAATGAAGAAACTGATAATTTACCTAGAACAGACAGTGAATCAGAAATAACTTAATATATCTCTTACGAAACTTGGAGGACAAAATTAGGAAACGAATGAGATAAATACATAAATACTACTGGGAAGGTTTATCTGAGCTAAGGAACTCTAATTGCTTAGCCCAAACACTATCTAAAATCAATAGTAAGTAAGGATATTTGTACTTAATAAGGACGTAATTATCCGCTAATAACACTTAAAAAGAATGAAGAGAACGTTTCCTCTAGTTTACGGAAATAAAACACGTAATTTTAAGATTTTAAATCAAATATTTGAAATCCTAAAATCAACAGTTATCTTGAGATAATATAAAATGTCCAACGGACTACAGTACTGGGGAACATTAATTTTATCACCAGTGATATATATATATTCCTGGAATTGTTGATAATCTGTTCGAAAATACTACAATACGTAAAATATGTTCAGTATAATTATGGCTACAATTGTATGTAATGAAAATGAAGACTCTTCAATAATTTTTATATACTTTTTGTTTAATACTGTCATAAGGATTTGCCACTTTGTAACATTATAGCATTTATATTTACTTTAATTGTCTAAAATTCACCTCAATATTAATTATAATCGTAATTGTATGATCCTGAGTGTTATTTCATGTTATTTTGTTTTGCATATTATCAACTGTATACGTAACAATATAAATGACAATTTACGAAATTGTCACAAAACTTAAATATCTCACAATAAGTAACAACGTGAATAATTAATCCTCATAACATTGTTTATTTACATATTTGATGAGAAAAAGCATGTAGAATGTAATAAACAGCTATTATTTTCAGGACGTTTAACATATATAAGTGATAATTACACTCAGAGGCAGGATATATGACGGTTGTTATAATATCTTATGTTTATTACAATGTTGTTCCGGTTCTAATGAACTGTTTTTCTTACTAGTAAACCAGAAAGAGGGTAATAAGAACATGAATTGTCAATTTGCATTTGTGTATTAATGACGCAATAATTGTACGATTTCCATTGTTTATTAAAAAAATCCTCTACGAACACCTGCTTGCTACTTTTTAGCTCCCACGCATGATTGTTAAGCAATTGGCTAACTCTAGTTTTCTTAGTTCTCTTATGTCTATAAGTGACGTTACAATTATTTTGTTACTTGCTAGTTGTGACAGAATGAATATATCTGTATTTCATGATGTTTAAACCACATAAACCGTAGTTTCACAAAAGGATACATAATTACAAGATTTTTTGCAGATGTTCAAGCTATTTTGCCTATTGACATACTAAATAATCTGCAGTGTCATACTCTGGCATCAAAAAGACATTACTATTTCTCAATTTTTGACATAGTTTAATTTAGTAAACCTAATTTGATTAATAACTTATTGAGTTTTTATCATTACGCCCAAAAATTTTAAATTTTGTAAGAAACGCCTCAATTAATAGGAAGCGTACTTCAACAGATTAGAAGAAACCTGTGGTCATGCACATCGATGCACCTCGATGCAACTCGTCACTTTGCGCGAGACTTGCTTGGTTTCCAGAAGATTGGATTAGTTGTGGTCTTTTTTTTTTTGCATTTTGGCTTTACATACAAAGTGTTTTAGCCACGAATTTCTTGGTAGCACGAAATTGATAAAACTCCTTTATTTTCTTCGTACAAGTAACAAATAACAAGAAATTATATACATATATACGCGCAGTTACACATACATCTACACACATGTATGCACACATGTATTTGCCAGTTTACCTTCTAGCAAGTGTGGGTGACAGAGTAAAGGATTGTACATGGTTTACACGCTTCTCGCCCAGAAGTCGTTCAGGGCATTTTTGCAAGACAATACAATGTTAGACTACGGAAAGATGGGTAAAAGTTGTGGTCTTGAAACAGTCGTAATGTGGTCGGCGAGGTCAACTTACCTCACCCCACTTATTTTTATTTCTGAGGTTGTATTTAAGATTAGTTGTATGCAACTCCTATAGAAACACGAGAATAACTATTATGGTAGTAAAAGTATTGTATGTACAGTTAGGAGGATTTTTTTTAAATCAAATTAACCCAAGAGTTGATCTAAAAACTCTTACCTACTAATTTTATTTGCTCCAACTTGGCTGTTTTGAATTAGTGAATGATGATTTTTTTCATAAATTCTTGGGCCGGTTGTTTACCATTTTTATTGAAAACGGCTACTTCTAAAAGAATAATGAAAGAGAAACAAAATGCTTATTTAAATCCTTACTTGTCAACGGTATAATTGTCTCCTTGATTTTTTTTCAAAGAAAATAAATCATGAAAAAGCCTTCATGTTTTCTTTTTTCCATGTTACATAAAATTAAGTCTGGACTAGATCTAAAAATTCTTATCAAGTTTAGTTGCTCTAACGTTAACACGTCCTGATTTAATGGCGTATTTTTTGTTTTTTAGTTGCAATTTTGAAGATTTTTTGAGGAACAGCAATTTTGGCCGATCTACATGCTTTTTACACGAGAATTCACAACTTAGTTTTTTATGTATTAAACAGACACCTTGTATATATATATATATATATATATATATATATATATATATATATATATATATATATATATATATATATATATATATATATATATATATATATATATATATATATATATATATATATACATATCGTTGAAGAAAAAAAATACCTAAATCAGGATGATCTGGAGACAACTCTCCTCCATTAGATACGGCATTATTTAAATACTCCATATTGTTTGTGTGATAGACAGATTTGACGTCGGGGTTGATGCAATTTACCGTCGTCAACGTTTTCACGTTGCAATTCAAACAAAAACAGAATTTTGTACAGGCAGGTTTATCTGGTGTACCTGTTTAACTTGAGGACAGTCCAGGTATATTGGTCGTTATTTATAGCTCGTTTTGGAGACAATCAGATATAATCACACAAAATCCTAATCAATGTTAATTTATGGCGGTCGTCTGTAATAAACATATATGAACCCTTTGTTTTAACCTCCCCATCGGGACGTTTAATAATGAGCCGAAAAGGTACTATCATTTAAAATGAGAGGTTTTAAATTTCATGGCCGTCATTACGTTAAGCGTGGGATGGCTTGTTGTGCGTCCATTCAAGTTTCACTATGAATGTGTTTGTTAGGTGCCTAATTGGTATTGTATAAATAGTAAAATCGTGCGGTGGTTTTAGTGGTTTTGTTATTTTATAAATAAACTTTCGCTGCCACTTGTTTTGTTATTACATCAACATACCCAATTTTAACGTATCTGTTTCGACGTACGGTGTATTTGTTTGTACACAATTTAATTTATCCCATTTAAATAAATTCTGTATATTTCATTGATGACCATTTTATGTATTATTTCAGCCAATGACTCTTTCAATTAATCGTTTCCAAAATATTTACAGAATTTACTACCTTTGTAGCTAAAACAAGAGAAACAGTGATACACAATTTAAATTGAACCAGATGCGATCTAGTTATTTCTTTCTAATTTTAAGTTTATAAAAAGATATGACTGTTGGTGTAGACTTTCTTGACAGATTCTATTTAATAAACGCTGATTTAAAGGATTTTACTACTTCACACTGTGGCGTTGGTGTTGGCTTCAAATGGTCATGTCCTACTGGATGTCATAATCTTTCCCTTATAGAACTACATTTAGTACGTCAACATCAGTTGAACAGCTTTTAGGTTCGATAATAAAATTAATATTGTCGGAATTATATCAGCAATGGATATTGCCCACATACCGATAGTATTTATAAAAAAATTTAGTAATAATTGTATGTTAAAGAATACATGGAGCGCCTTGGATTCCTTTAAATGTTGATGCCTTTTCTAGAATACTCAGTATAATCTGAACTTAATTGCTTTTTTTTATCTTGTTTTTTTGTTGTACGACAAGTCGTTTTTGATAAAAATGCGAAAGTAATAAAATATACGAAATTTTCTTTTTTAATTAGATGAAATAAAAATGTATAAAACCTAAATAAATTAACTGTTGAAAATGACCAACCCCAGCCATGATATATGGGTCCAATCTCCTTATCACTGATTGTCGCGCACGCTCAAAAGTTTCTGAACTATTCCGGATTGTTTAACATAACGCAATTATGGGTTGCTCAGGTCTTCAATATTTTCCATTGGGCTGATGTAAACCATTATCTTAAGGTGTCTAAAGAAAAATAATCCAGGAGATTCCTTTCTGGAGACTGTGATGGTCAAAATTGTGGTCCTGGTCTACCTACCCGACGATCAGTAAACACAACATCAAAATATTGTCGGCCAGAATCCCGTCGTGCGTGTACCACATTTTATAAATCAAATATGGTACACTTGATCTGGCACATCTTCCAGCAGAAAAGTTGTATCATCTTCAATAAAACGTAAGTACGTCTCACTATTAAGCTGTAAAGGAAGGGAATGGGGTCCAATAAAAGAATCGTCAATAATTTCGACACACATTAACGGAAAATTGATATCGATGGCGGATCTCAGTTATTGCGTGTGGGTTTTCTTCGGCCTATAAGTGGTTGTTAAAGTTTGTTGTCTTCCCTAAAGAAGTTAGTTTCATCAATAAAGAGGATTTGTGGTAAAAATTGATGATTTACTTCTTGATCTAAGCTATTGACAGAAAACAAGTGGTATGGGTACTGGTATTCTTTTATCGCTCTCCAAACAGTTTGGTCGCTTACAGTGAAATAGTAGTACATGTTTTTCTCTATATCGGTGCAAGAAAAACTTAAAACTAACGAGAAGATGTCTCCTAAAACATTATGGAAACCATACCAAATTTCAAACAAATATCTTGAAACTCTTTCGAGATTTTTGGAAAAAACCTAACTTTTTTTGAAATCCAACGCCCATTATCCTGAAAAATAGACTATTTAGGACATATGTTTATGTGAACTTTTTTGTCATTTTTTGTGGAATAGTATGGGGATGGAATGTCAAAGTATTTAACCATTATAAGACGCCGTATTAAGTGATTCATTACCAAGGGGGCCACATTTTATAGCTACTATCAATATTATCCAAGAAACCATTATTATCTGTTCTGTAGTTGGTCAAAACTGAATTTCTTAGTTTTGAAGCGGAGAATTACCGACATAATTAGTTGCGGAATCATATTTTTAACACATATTTTTCTTTTTGGATTTTTTGTGTTGTTTTTACTTTTGTTCGTTAATTGTATCCATGAACGTCATGCGTATATAAAGCTTATAGTATTGTTAAATCAATTAAATTACGTAAAGGTGTACATTTTATGTATTACAAAACTTGATAACTCATATTTGGAAGCTTAAATTGTTTTCATACTACAAGTGTCCACCCAACTAAAAAAATATTCTTTGGTATAAATTACGGGAATGAGATGAAATTTCCCTCATTCATTTAAGTTGTTTCTAGGGAACTTTAAACAACGTGATGTCCAATCAAACAATACTTATTTAAATGGTGGCCTTTCAAAAACGTAGATTCTAGGTGGATACTAACTTATTCACATCTTCTCAAGGGATCGCCTGTTTTTGATTTTCTTAGTTCTCATAGTTAATTAAAACCTATTTGAACGAAATTTTGCAAGGGTGTTTCAAATCATAATATATGAGATTTACTCTAATCACTAGTGCGAAATTAACTGTAAATTATCTTAAAACATAATATAAAACAGTTGTGAAACATAAATTGCTTTGAGAAAAGTTTCAATCTAGATACTGAATTTACATTCCAGTCTTGTAGCAAATTTAGTACCATTTTCCATGTAACTGTTACCCTCCATCTTTATTTAACACACTTCCGAACTTTTCTTTAACGCACTCATTTGTTGCGTCACCTATAGCGTGTAGCAGTAGATTTACTTCGTCCACTATTTGCAGTGACTCCGCTAACGACAACGCACTGTTTTCTAATTTTTTTATGCTTTCATGTAATGGTTTATAGTTCCTCGCAATATTTTTTTAAAGCTGTTTCAACGGAAATGTTTTCGAATTTTGTCTGGCTTTCCTTAATAGCTGCAGCCTCATCTGGATTGAATTGTAGTATCACAGCTTGTATTTGTTGGAAACATTCAGCATAATATAAAGCTGCCTGCAACCATGTTTCCCAACGTGTAAAAATCTGCTGTGGTGGTTCAGGAATACCGGGACACTTGCTATGAAATGCACGGAGACGTTTAGAAGATTTAAGAAACACTTTTTTGTACTTGCTATTAATACATCCACCTCTGGAAAACCTTTTCGAATAGTTTCTGCCACAAGATGTAAAGCATACACTTTACACGTAACACATATAAACGTACAAAGAACGGCCTACCGAACGTATTGTCACGACGCCATAAGTCACAAACATCAACACTTAACTTTTTGATAGTTCAAATTTTTCTAACGTCTCCAGCATCACCCTGGTAATTGTTTCGCTAGTATACTGACTTAGTCTTTTGCTAGCTAGTAACAGTGGAACTGTCTGTTTAAGAGGGTCAGGTACTCGTACTATAACATTTAAAATAGATTTTTTTTACAATCTGTTGTCTCATCAACAGATAACCACAGCCGTGTATTTTTTAATTCACATTTCATCTTATTTACGATGTCTACGTGTACAGTTGGTAGATAGTTACATAACGTTGTGAGACTTGGTAACTTCACCTGGGCATTGTATTTATTCCAGAACTCTCGAAATGGTTGTTTATCGAGTATGTGCAGCGGAACATCACAGGCAATCAGCATTAATAGTAAATCAAACATAAACTGTGTTATCGAGGGCACGCTATTTTTTTTTATTTTTATGGTGACACTATTTACGTGAAGTCCACAATCACGCTTATCCCAGCACATCAAATCTTTCTCACACACTTTACAAATTATTTTAGCACCATCATAGAATAAATCCGGAAATTCACTTATGAATTTATTCACTTTGTCAGCAAATGGCCGTTTTCTACCCCTGCGTACGTTGCCATGCTTTATTATTAAATTAATATCAACAATACAGTAACAACAAATAAAACAAAAACAATATGCAATACGCCCAAGTGACTTAACATGTACACAACTAGAAATCTAATAATAAACTGAACTGGAGAAAGAGTTTCGCGGACAAGGTGAATGCCGGCGACAGTAAGTACATCTGTACTCTACGACCATGATACACAGAAACGATTTGCAGCTTTACTAATAATTTAAATAAGGCGACTCCACAGTTCCTAAGGATCCCGTATATAAGTAGATAATTTATTTCTGACATTTCTGTGCATTAAAACTGCCGTTATATATATCGTATTTATTTGCGTATTCCCAGCATTTTTTTCTATTTGTGTTTTCGCTATAAGAAATCAGATGCATATCTATATGATAATGCATCTGAGACCAGAAGCAAAACAACGGAATGTCAAATGGTGAAGAGAACATGCTTCTGCATTGAGCAAGTTTGAAAGATGACACAACGCTCGAATTTAAATGATGTTTAGCTGAGGCAATAAACCTGTCAAGTGTTGTTTCCAATGCACGTCACAAAAATATCACCGCTTGCATTGTTATTATTCATCATGTACAGCCTGAATCTCAGAAATACCTACGAACTTACGATACTATACAACACTTTACACATTTAATTTTTATTCAGTGCCGGTGAGGTTGACAGACGAAATATGAACACGATGAAAGAATTATAATATCACGTTCCTTTTGCTGGAAATGAAACCGAGTTGCCGACGGTTACGCTCCATGTGATAGTTCCGAGGGAAATTATTGGTTAATCATTTTGTGAATTTATTATATATTAAAAAAATAAATTAGTCACTGTATGAATTAAACAAATATTTCATTAGTTGTAATAGTGATTTAATCCTTTTTCCAGGGCCGGTTTGATCACTGTATGCGCCATTGCCAATTATAGTAAAAATGTCAAGACGCTCCTTTCCGACTTACACACATATACATACAGAGTGATCCAATGAAATGAGATATAAACATTGCAGGAAACCCGTTTCAATGGACTAATAATTATTGAACGTAATGTTATTTAAAAAGAGTACTGAAAACCGTTTTTAAATATATTTATTTTTCACTTAGAGTTATAAGAAGAAATGTGAAAATACAATTATATGAGATGTTTAAAATGACTGTCGTTTTATGCCTGACAATTATACAACCGATCTAATATTACGAAACATTTGAGGAGTTATGCGGGCACATTCAGCAGTGGTTCTTTGACGTAGATTCTATTAGATGGTTGGGTGTAATCCAATCGGACAATGTAAAAGGCAAAACACGAAAAGGTTGGTTGGGGACTCACCATCTGTATGACAGTATGTGTATATTTTGACATCTTGTGCATTTGGAGACTAAAAAAAACGTAAAAGAAAAATTGGATTCACCCAAGATTAATTAAAAGGAAAAGTGCGACAGAATTTTCTATACTATTTCCACATTTGATCGACGACGTAAGTAAATTTTTTGAATACTTCCATATGGGTAGTGGAACTTTTGAGAGTAAACTTTTTAAAAATTAATTCTAAGCTCCTTAAATAGCAGAGTATTTAGCATGTCATAAATAGCAAGCTAGGGTTCCTTGACTATGAGGAAGTTATCGGCATAATTAAATAAAGTATTGCCACCAAACATTTTACGAAGAGAATATTGATATATCGCGTATTGCGATATTATACCCTCAACCAACAACAGTAGACAAGTTTCATTCTCCTATAAACTCATCGGTAGTACAGGGTGAAGAAAGAGGTAACATTACAATGTCATAGATCAACATTCGCTGAAGTTCTTGTGGATTAAAGACAGAGGTCAAACAACGCGGTATCTCTTGATAGAAAAAACTGGTCCAGATGTGCATGTTTTACGGGTTGCAGCACATTTGGGTCTTATAACTGACTAGCAGTTATGTACATCTGTCCACAATTCAACGTTGTTCGCCCAGAATACAATAGTAGTGTATTTATCATGTCATAAATGGCAAGCTAAGGCTCTATAAAAGTACCATGAAGTTTCGAGAACCTATTACTCAAAGGGAAGTGATGATGATTTTGCAAAACAAAATTAGAAAATATACCCACTGCCCACACGAACGCGAAAAAAAAACAGACGATTTCGTGTTGAACGTTGGTAGCATGTAAACCTCACATCACACTGACAGTTCGCCCAAAGGAAAGGATACTCACGCTTCAGGCAAATATTCTCTATTTCACCTAGTAAACCAGAGCAAACCGTAACTTAAATGTGATCAATAGTTTGGAATCAGTTAAAGAATATTTGACTGGGCCGTGATCGGGACGTGAGGCGAACGTGACCGTACTTATAATGTGAATAGAGCCTTAAACTATAAACCGTTCTTGAACTATTTCTATCAATAAACACTAAAGCTGGCAAGTCGTGCGGCTATTCAGTCGTGCAACAGCAGGTAGATACCTGGTGAGGCAACGACTGACCGGTGGACAAATCAAAGCGAGCCACGAGATTAGCCCATTGTTGTGTGTTGTGTTGTGTGTGTTGTAGTGTTTACACGCTAATTTATTCCGCTCCGTTGAATTGTATGCTGTTGCATTGTTGATAATTTAATTTTCTGTATTTTATTGTTAATATTAATTTAATAATAAAATATGTCAGACGTACGCAAAGGTAAAAAACGGCCATACGCTGACAAGGTGAATAAATATATCGGTGAATTTCCGGATTTATTCTATAATGGTGCTACAATAATTTGTAAGGTGTGCGAGATAGACCTAATGTGCTGGAATAAATATTATTGTTGACGTCACGTAAATACTGTGCAGCATAAAACTAAAAAAAATGGCGTGCCTTCGAAAGCACAGTTTATGTTCGATATAGATAGATAGATAGTTTATTTCCCAACATATACATAGTACATATGTAGTATTTAAAATACTAAATTATTTAAAAACAATTATAGCTTATGGCTACGTATATGCTAAAAGCTCCTCGTAGCTGTAGAAAAAAAGAAAAATGTAAGGCTATCCTCATTAGTAAGAATAAGAAATTCAAATGCAACGAAAGTACAAATTTACCTAACAGGTATTAACTAATGAATAAACAAATAACAATATATATTTACAGGTGCCTATAGTACCTACGTAGTGATCTTTCTAATTATATATAATATAAATGATTATATGTAACTGGAAACAGAAAAATAAGAGTAAAAACACACACATACACACATAAACACACAAACGCAAATACATATATATGCTCATATATATATATATATATATATATATATATATATATATATATATATATATATATATATATATATATATATATATATATATATATATATATATATATATAGTAATATACTTATATAATGCTTCACAGTTCACAATGAAAGAAGTCATCAAGGTTATAGAAATTGTGAAGAAGTAAAAGTTTCTTTAAGTTACGCTTAAAGGTTTTAACATTATTTGCTCGTTGGAGTGCTAGTGATAAGTGGTTAAAAATCTTACGCGGGCCCTTTTCGATTGACATTAAAATTATAATGTGGGGCTATATATGTGTGGTTAAACCTAGTGTAATGTGTATGAATATCCGATAATATTGTAAGGGCATTTTTATTAGTATATACTACTAAGGAAATCCGGTATATATATAAACCCGTTAAAGTAAACAATTCTAGGTGTTTAAAGTACTGTTGACAGGACTCTAATTTGGTTAGACAACATAATGCTCGTATTGCTCTTTTTTGTATTAGAAATGTGCTATGAGCAGTTGGTAGGTTTCCCCAAAATTCGACCCCATACTGAAGTATACTATAACAGTAAGCAAAGTAAATTGTTTTTGCAGCCTGAAATCCTACATTATTTCTTATAGATATTATGGCAAAAACAGCGCTACTTAAATTTTTATTAATTTCAGCGATATGTGGTTTCCAGCTAAGGTTTTCATCTATATACATTCCCAAAAATTTTGTAAAGGTAACTGATTTTATTTCTCCGTTTTCGGTGGGAATAACTGTAGGTGTGATAGTTTCATGTGGTTGAAAAATTGTATTGAATGTTTTATCTGAGTTTAAAAGTAATTTATTAGCTGCAAACCAGTCCAGAATTTCTGATATTTTTTGTTTCGTAATATCTAAGAGATCAGCGAGAATGTAGCTTTTTATCAGGATACTTGTATCATCAGCAAATAGACAAAATCTTACAGTTTTGAAGTTGTCTACGATATCATTTATATAGATTAAAAATAAAATAGGGCCGAGGATGGAACCTTGCGGCACTCCACATTTGATTTTCTGCGGTTGTGATCTGATTTTATGGATGTATTCACCATCAGCAAAAGTTACTTCCGTAGACATGTAACGATTTTCTAAGTAAGATTCAAACCATTTGTTAGTCACTCCTCTTACACCATAATAATTTAATTTGTCAAGAAGTATAGAATGGTCCACACAATCAAACGCTTTAGAAAGATCACAAAATATAGCTAACGGTATTTCTTTATTTTCTAGAGAATCATTGACATTAGTTATTAAATCATAAATTGCTTTAGACGTGCAATAATTTTTCCGAAACCCATAGTGTGCTTTAGTGAGAATTTCGTATTTATCAAGGTAGCTGACTATCTGATTTTTAACTACTACTTCTAGAATTTTTGAAGGAGAAGGCAGTATTGATATTGGCCTATGATTTTCTACTTTAAATTTGTCACCTTTCTTATATATTGGCTTTATAATCGCTGTTTTCAAGGGGTTAGGAAATTCCCCAGTATTTAAAGAAATATTTATCACAAACATAATGGGCT
This sequence comes from Rhamnusium bicolor, assembly GCA_029963845.1. Taxonomy (NCBI): domain Eukaryota; kingdom Metazoa; phylum Arthropoda; class Insecta; order Coleoptera; family Cerambycidae; genus Rhamnusium; species Rhamnusium bicolor. The sequence continues at coordinate 207,019 of JANEYF010003574.1, read as the reverse complement.
TTTTTAATACATCAATATTTTTTTTTATTAATGTTATTGGGATGTTATCAACTCCTATGCTTTTTTTTAGCTTTAAGAGCCGATACTTCCCTCTTGATATCTGCTTAGATGACGGGCGAAAAGAAAAAAGAGTTTGTGTTTGAACATTTTCCTTTTTTTAAAAAGTCATGCGCCGAATTATGACTTACTGAGTTTTTTGTTAAATCTTCTGCGACATTAATAAATAGTGTTAATGCTGATTGCTTGTGATGTTCCGCTACATATACTCGATAAACAACCATTTCGGGAGTTCTGGAATAAATACAATCCCCAGGTGACCATGTCGCGCAACGTTGCGTAACTATGTAGCATGCGCGAAGACATTATAAATAAGATCAAATTTGTATTAAAAATGGTGTGGTGTGGTATGGTTATGTGTTGACGAGACAACAGATCGTAAAAAAATTCTATTGTAAATGTTAGAATACGTGTATTGGACCATCTTAAACCGACATTTTCACTATTACTAGCTAGCAAATGACTAAGTGTACAGGCAAAATAATTATATGGGTGGTGTTGGAGACGTTAGAAAAATTTGATCTGTCAACAAGTCAAGTGTTGATATTTGTGACAGATTCGATGGTGTCGCGACAATGCGTTTGATAGGCCATTTTCTTCAAGAACCTGGTTGTAGGTTGGTACATGTTACATGTAAAATGCATTCTTTACATCTTGTGGCAGAAACTATCGACAAGGTTTTCCAGAGGTAGATGAATTAATAGCAAGTACAAAAAAAGGTGTTCCCTAAATCTCCTAAACATCTTCGCGCATTTCAGAACAAGTGTCCCGGTATTTCCGAACCACTACAGCCGATTTTTACACGTTGGGGAACGTGGTTGAAGGCAGCTTTTTATTATGCTGAATATTTACAATAGCTGTGATATTACAATTCAATCCTGCAGCTATATAGGAAAGCCAGAAAAAATTCAGATGTTTCCGGTCAAACAGCTTTAATAACTATTCACAAGAACTATAAAGGATTACATGAAGCCATACAAAACAGTGTGTTGTTATTAGAGAACTCACTACAAATAGTGGACGAAGTAAATCGACTGCTACATTCTATAGGTGACGCAAAAAATGAATCCGTTAGAGAAATGTTCGCACGTGTGTTAAAGCAAGACACCGGTTTTACCAGATTAAGACAAATTTATGTTGGTACTGATGTTGCAACCCCAGATCCGTTAAGTGCGTTCAAAAACAATTTTAAATATGCCTGTATTACATCAATAGATGTCGACTGGTCGTTCTCAAAATATAAGCATATTTTTTCACCACAGCGAACATCACTCACGGAGAGAACCATAGAAACATACCTGATGCTGCAAAGTTTTTACAGATCTTTTCCACTTTGTCATAACCAAAATAGTTCATCAAGCTGTTAATAGGGTAAGTTGTGCATACATTGTTATAAATGAAACAGTTTATTGCTTTGTTACTAGTTAATTTCTTTTATGACGCCTATTATGAAGCGTATGCCTCTGTTTCGCTGCACATTTCTGCAGCTTTAATGATAACGATAACCAACGAATGCAATGGTTTCATTTTAAATAATGTGTCGATTTATTTAGTCAAGTTACAGGAAATTCTGACTATTTTATTTTACTAATATGAAAAGTAACTTTACTAACGGGACAGTAATAAGACCACCAAATATATTTCACAGTAATAAAAAATACACTGAATAAGGTTTATAGGAAACAACTATTCAGCGGACAAAAAGCCCCGACCTGCGTTGAATTGTCAGTAGTGTGTGATGCAATTCCAACTCATCCCAAAAATTTTGTAACTCCAAGTTTGTTGCAATAATTTATTAAAATTGTCCTTTTAAGCTATACTATTCCTGGCCGTAGTGTGATGATAAGATTAATACGATAATGAATGTCTATGTTTAACATAAACAAGGAGCTTATTTTCAAAACGCAACTTCTGACAAAACGTTTATTGAGATATAGATGGCATTTAACGCGTTTTAATGAACTCTTTTAAAAAGTGTATATTTATTTTAGCAAAATACAATTTCTATAGTTTAAAATATATGATAAATATAGGGGACATATTTTTTTCAATTATAGAAAATTATGCAATTACTCCTAAAAAAGCATTTTTCAGAAACTGCGTTTTGAAAATAAGCTCCTCAAACATACGTACATAATTTTGCACAAAAAAACTTTTCTCCCAGTATTACCACAGCTTTGATAATTAAAATATGAATTTTGTGTCCTTGAAAAACCTTCTACAGATTCAAATTGTCGGAAACAGGACAATGGGTTAAAATAAAAGCGCTACCTTGCTTAAATTTCATTTAATATACTTAAACTTCTTCAGGTCTCAATAGACAGTTAATGATAATAACATAAAATTTCTAAAACCGAAAATTTCGTTGGTAATAATAAAAGTTATTTTCTACTATACTCAGTGAGTCATAAAGAGGCAGAATGCTTTTGACAGTTAAGTTCTACTATTCAGTTACAGTTAACTCATCCCAAGAGACGGTTCCTAAGGATCCCCAAGCTTCTAAATTGATATCCAAAATTAGAAATTTTTTCAAAAACTTAAAGCAGTTGAAAACGAGACTTGTAGTACATATTGTCTAACAAATCTAAGCAGACGTTTCCGTACAGATTTTTATTTTTCTAACTCAACATGGAGCTCTAGGGCAAGTTCCTATGAATAACATCCTCTCTTTACATTTAATTTCCACAAATGGTGTTCGCTAAGTTTAAATAGTAATCCAGGGACCGCTCTGACGTTTACGCCGCCCCGGACAAAAAACAAATTGCCGCCCCTTTTAAATTCATTTTTCTTAATAAAAGATGGTTTTAATTTGCAATAAAAACGTATATTTGAAAAGAAACAAGTATTAAAACTTAACATTTGGTACAAAACAGTATAAAATAAAATAAAATCGAGTTGCAGTACCTACAGATACCTAGTCGTTATATTTTAAAAATATTTACTTGGTTTTAAACATGCAGGGTGCTATTTTACCGCTATTACGATTTAGATTTCTCTCACAAACCTAAGTAGAAAACAAAAGTTAGATACATAGAAACACAGTAATACATTCTTTGTTTGAGTTATAGTCAGAAGAATATTTTTTTCTCACCTTTAATTCTGCAAATTTTTTTATTATCTCTTTTAAGTTTATTTGATCAGCAATTTCATGTTCAATTGCTAAAATGGCCAAGCCGTTTAGTCGATTTTGCGTAGCAGTTGAGCGTAAAAAGGTTTTGATTAATTTTGATTTGGAAAAACTTCTTTCTCCACTTGCTACTGATATTGGAATAGTCAGTAGTATTAAGGTAATACTAAGATTTGGAGCAAAATTTAGCATTGTTATTATTTCAAGAACATCACTTGAACTTTCTTTTTTGCCCAAAAGTGCACAAACTGCAGAATTTCCTCTGCTAATTCTAGACCGTTAATGTCAGCTGATTCACCATCAGACAAAATATTTTCCAAATCTTTCCAAATTTTTATCAGTGTCTCTTTAGGCATGGTTTTCAAATCATATACTTGTATATTATATAGAGGTTGAAAATGGTTACTATGGTGATTCAGTTGTTGAAATCGACAATCTAGTGCGTTTAATGCTTGATCAATAGTATAGAGAAAAAAATCTATTTTGTATTTTTCGTTGGGATCTTCGATTGGTTCGTCCCTTGCCTCATATGAAAAGTTGGCCTTTTTTATTCTTACGCAGTGTCGCGGCGTTGTTAATTTAAAATTGGCTTCAGTGTTAATTTCATCAGCCAATTCTCTTGCGTCAACAATAATTTTATTGAGAGACTTATCTGATCGAAGATTTTTAAAGAAATTTTTGCAGTTCTCTAGAAGATCAAGTGCTTTTTTTCAAAACAAAACCTTTTGTTTGCATAAGGTTGCTTATGGGATTAGTACAGTTTAATATTTTATACCATATGACTATTGAACATAAAAATTTAAATTGTTTAATGCAACTTAGCAAACCCGAAGCTTCGTCTCTTATTGAGATCGATGCCTTGGTTTTCATAAATGCTTAGCAAAGCGTCGTATATTTCACCAAGTTGAAATCTTAAGGACGTTAAAGCTTCTATCCTGCTTTCCCATCGAGTGTCACTCAAAGGTTTTAATGTTAATCTTTGAACATGTTTTAAAAATATTGCCCATCGAAAAGTAGAAGAAGAAAAAATAAATATATATTGGACCATATTAACAAATTTGGCTGCTTCCAAGGATGCTCTTGCCATATCATTTACCACTAGATTGAGCGAGTGGCTACTACATGGAACGTGGAATGCTCGTGGATTTAAATTCCTAATTCTAGATAGCACTCCTGCATTGTTGCCCCCCATGTTAGCCCCGTTATCATATCCCTGCCCTCTTATATCTTGCACATCAAGTCCCATTTCATGAAGGTCTTCAATTATAATTTCATATAGTTGTCTTCCTATAGATCTTTCCACAGATAAAAACTCTAAAAAGCTTTCGTAGATTTTTATTTCGACATCGTTTGAATCAGAATCGGACTTTTTGATGGAAACATATCTATCTTATGCAACGTGTTGGTTTATTACTACACAAAATTATAATTTATTAATTAGTATGATTTCTTCAAAGATTTTTTTAGGTGTGGTGGATTCCAACAAAATGGACAAATTGCGAACCACCACAAAAAACATATAAAAACTAAATATTTAAAATAAATACCTATCTAAAATGGTTGAATTTTTAAGACGGATTTTTTGTTTATCTTTTTCGCGGCGAAAACCCCAAATAAATTAATAAAAATCCATCACAATAAACATACACAAACTATTTAAAAATGTATAAGTACATATTGTAGACAATATTTTTAAAAATAATTCTTTACCACTTAATATAGGTATTTGAAGAAGTACTTACCTTTAGAAATTGACAAAATACGCAAAAGTCACTATCTCGAACTAAACTGTTAAATATTTTTAATATCTATAAACTTACTTCAAGGATATGTTATCACCAGCACCGACGCATTTGTAATAAAAACACAATTGCGCTTAGATGACTCTTTATATGATAAGGCGCGAAAACAAGTCCATGCGTGTTATGTCTTGCAGTTGCTATTTTAAACAAGTAACTATATACTTACAAGTTCATGCAGGGTCATGCGTGTCTTTTAACTATACGTCTTGTTTTATTTCAAAAATAAACACCCTCTTTTTTAAAAAGTGTTTTAATATTTTTCTAGCTTTAAAACATAACAAACCACAGAGATCAAATGTAAATTGCATAGTACTTAGTTTTAGTTAGGGAAGAAATCAACAAGTAGTGTAAAATTTATAATAATTGAGAATAATTAATTTATAAATATTTGGTTCACATTCAGGGGGGGCGAAAATGTCGCCCTCAGGTTCACCGCCCCGGACAGTGGTCCGTGTTGTCCGCCTCTAAAGCGGGCCCTGTCAGAACAAGTCTTTGAATTTCAACAATTGTGTTTAAAACAGGTACTTTGATTTTTTTCTAAAAATTATGTATTTTGACGGCCAACAGGAAGATTGTTCATGTGCAGCCTATTCCCCGAGAGAGAGTGAGCCTTGTTGTCCTTACTTTCTAATATAAGGGTAATCATTTTTATTTTCAGTATTGAGAAGAGCATCAATAGATCATCTCACATATGAAACAACTCAGATGGGAGATATGGAGATTTCCAATTTTATAGATCACTAGATTCATAGAAAATCATTTTAATAAATCTGGGTATATCAAGGGTCTGCACTAAAGCTTCCTTTATTTCTTCTTCATTTTTATTACTGACTGGAGAATCAGTATATGGCCTACGTGTGGCAGGAAGTTTCGTTGGGAGTAGTACCTTCCACGCTAGTTCTTCCCTTTAAAAACCAAACACTGCATCTAAATTTTACATACATCTCAAGACATGCATAGATAAACTCGATTAACTCAGACATATCTAAAAGTATAGAATTTAAATAAAACGAACGTTAATTTCCATCTAAAATTCAAGCGAAGCAAGCAAAGTTTTCAAAAACTTGGATAGTCTATCGAATTATCCTCTACATCCTCTACCAATATACCGACAGACAAATGGAATTTCCTTTATTATCTGTTTTGTGAGATGTCTGAAATTAACAGAAAAGTAATAAATAGTGGTAAGATTTTAATATCGTTTATATGATTTTAATACCTTGTGTTGAAAATCATATGAATAGTTGAACCGCTCTTGCGAGTTCGCTTTTCTCTTTGGTTTCTTGCTTGATCTCAATATTTTCATACTTGACGTAAGGTTTTTTATTTTTATTATGCTCCGAAATTGTTTTTAATGAAATTCTGTTAGGATATGCTTAATTCAAAAATATGGCTCTTTGGTTATTTGTACGACGTTTCTGACAAACATGATATAAAACTTTCGCTGTTTTTAAATTTTGGCTATAAATCTGAAATATAAATGTAAAATGGTACCGTAAATTCTCTTTGAAATACAACCTTCTGATTATCGACATCTTGGTCTATAGTGCTGTGCAAACTATCGGAGTTCGGGTAAACTATGTTTTGTATCAAGGATTTTTCATAAGTGTACAGAAATACTCCTAAATAAATTAAAAATGCATTATACAAAACACCACATCAAAATAAGAAACTCCAGTTTATATTTCCTTGTGTAAACTATATACATTTTTATAAAAATTGAGTATTAGTTAATAGCCTAAGTTCTAAAGGTAAATTATTTCTTTGATTTATCAACGTGGAGACAGGATTGTTAACCTGATGTGGAATTTACACAGATACTATGATTGAAATCTGCTTGTAACGTAGATAAAGTATGCTACTTTCTTGGAGTAAAATCAACTACGGGATAATGTTATTTAACAATGTTTTATATTGTCAAGAAATACAAAGAAAAATTCGGTATAAAGTTCACTTTCTGGAAAATATAGGTTCATATAACAAAAAGTCCATATTCCAACTTCAGAAATCTTATTAGAAAAGACTGGTTGAAATAGTTGAATCCCTTCTTTCCACTCTATAATTCCTGCGTCATATCAAAGCAAAGTTGGATTTAGAAATCCTGCATGGAAGAACGTCCTGCTGCATTCCTGTGAGTCGCTTAGCATATTCATCGCGAACAATGAGATGAAACTCTGCTAGCAGCGTAAATTTTCCTCAACTATTCGCGGCAGCCGCGTTATTATTCTCTGGCGCATAAAATAAAAAGAATTCAAATTATATGTATGCGATTTTTTCGTCACCAGCCTGGTTGGTATTTCATGTTTATATTCAGAGTGTCGCATATAAATATCAACCTTTTTCACAAACAACCGACCGTTTGTGTTGAGATATGCAAGTATGTAACTTTATTGCCACAATTAGAGGGCTCTGCAGTGTCGCCATTAAGCCGACATCTGTTTAAAGAATGAATGAATATTATAATACTTACCAGGTTAAATGACGAACATAAACAACGCTTCAATTAAATGTTGTCTTTCAAATCTACATTTAATTTTTTATGTTATACAAGTAATTACCAATTAATTCCTTCCTAACATACTACGGTTTGTCTTATGCGATTAGCAGTAAAATAAAAAGCTTAAACGAGTGAATTAGTGTGTTATTTGTATCAATAATTACACATATACATAATATATATACAGCTTGAAAAGCGGCTGTGTTAAATTTAAAAAAATTGAAACAAAAAAAATTTTTTTTTTCATTACAATGTCTCCTAGTTTTAACTGATAAAAAAGGTATATAATATGAATAGTATTTTTGCAGATTAACAAAAAACTTGACTAGATGTTCACTTAAAATTAATACTGGCCAAACTTTCATTAACTTAACTGTTTCGACAATTGTTTTTATGGATGGGTGACCAGACTCGTAAATAAAACTTGATATTAGATGAAATGGTGATATTTGTCTACAATTTAAATTGAAACATTGTCTTCGTTCGTTTTACTTAATAAAAATCCACTCACATTTACAGGGTATTCCAAACTCGACGCCTTAGCCCTTTTATTCGAACAATGGGGCAATTGAGTAAAAAACAATTATTAATAATTTTCAAATAGTATCCCCTATTTTTTCTTTCCCTATAGGAATCGTCATAATTTAAGTTTTAAATTGGTGTAAGTATAACGGATTTCATTATAAATGAATTATGGCAAAATTAAAACTTTTGGTCTCGTATGAAAGATATTAAAATAATTTGCGAATAAATTAAGTTGCCTTTGAAAACAAATGAAAATCACATAATATTATTTAACCTATCAGTTTTTAAATAACTAATTGATTGTTGCACCTTTACGTTTACTGTTTCAATATCCATTAAAAATGTACACACAAAAGGAAAAAGTCGACATGTTGTTAATTTACGGCGAATTCCGGCTTTATAAACTACAGATAACGTTTTCCAAACAGAAGACACCCACCGCAAAACTATTTTATAAGACTAGAAGATAAATTTAGAAAAGTAAATGATGAAAATGATGGGGTAATTATAAACGAGGAGACCGAAGTAAATGTATTAGCCCTTGTTGAAAATAATAGGAATGTATCCCTTCGGAAAATTGGTGATGAGTTAAATATTAGCCACGAATCTGCAAGAAGGATTTTAATGAAACCCTATTATAAAAATTTTAAATGTCAAATAAATCAATACTTATATGGACTAGGCTACAACTAACTTTAGTAGAAATAATGTTTTTATCAGGCAAATTCAATTTGCTGATGAATTAAGTTTAAAAATCAGGGATTATTCAACCGGCAAAATACTAGATCAAAACCTCTTTAGAGAAAGAAACCAGCAAGACAGATTTGCTTATGTTTAATTGGGTTGTTGCTACCCCTAATAATTTTTGGTGGTCAGTTTACTTCCGTGAGATATCTCTAATTGTTTACTAATATTAACAATGATTTTATAAATCAATTGCTAAGAGAGGCTACAGATAAACTATTTTTTTCAGCAGGATGGGGACCCACCTTATAATGCCCGAATAGTCACCAACTATTTAGATGCGAATTTCGAGACTTAATGGATTTGTATAAATGGGCCGGTCAGGAGGTCTCTCAGGTCACCTGACTTAACACCAATGGACTTCCATATTTGGGTTTTTCTGAAAGATACAGTCTATATTGTACAGTCAGTCACTCGGGAAGAACTAGACCACGAGTTAGAAGAAATGAAATAATTTATGCAGAAATGAGGATGGGTGTCATTTTAAATTTTTAGTATAAATTCAAGGTATTTTTTTATAATAGGGACTATGTTTACTACATAAAGAACAGGACATATTACATTTGTATGTCTTTTTCTAGGGGACCCATCCTTTTACTTCCTCACCCCTCAAAGTGAGGAAGTTATGTATTCGTAAAAAAAAATTGAAAATTTTTATTGCCTTTCTGGACAAATCTCGATGAATTATGACGATACACAAAATTTCAAACAGAAAAACTTTTCTGTCTATGTGTCTGTGTGTCTGTCTGTGTGATTCGCGATAACAGCTACAGTCTTTGAGATAAAACTTTCAAATTTGGTACACACATTCTAAAGGTCAAGAAAGAGATTGAGTTCGTTGATGAGCAAAATCGGTCCCAATGTCTAAAAAAAATATTAGTGACAGTCCACCAATGTGACTTTTTTGAAACGTCAAAATATGATTTTTTTGAAACGTCAAAATGTGATTTTTTTAAAAGGTCAAAAAATGCGGCTTTTTTGAAACGTCAAAAATTACTTTTATTATAAATTCCACCACACATCGTGTTTTACTACGGTGAGGAAGTTCTGATTCCAAAGTAATTGGCGGCGATTTTTTTGTAATAGCTTACAGTTATTGCCTAGGCCCAAAATACATCTCCTTTCAGAATCGTTTTCATCAGTATAAATGTTGATTTAGTTGATATTTCAAGTTTTTGTGATTATGTTTTTTTGTGATTTGTTTTTATGAATAATCTCATTTATTTCCAAAGGCAGCTTAGTTTTTTTGCAAATTATTTTAATGCTTTAGATTAATATATTTCATACGAGATTAAAAGTTTTAAATTCGCCACAATTCATTTATAATGAAATCCGTTATACTTACACCAATTTAAAGCTTAAATTATGACGATTCCTATAGGAAAAGAAAAGATAGGATTTACTATTAAAAAAAAAAGGTAATTGTAGTCCAAATGTCAGGAAGAAATTATTTTGAATTTTTTTCAAATAATTTCATTATAATGAAAAAATATTTGATATTCATATTGCACCCAAATATCAAAAATGAACCATATTATGATATGATATCAAATGCCTACTGTGTAATTTTCATTACACAAAGAGTTTCAATTATTAATTTTAAATTTCATAAAAAACTGAAATAAATCCGCTTAATTTGAGGGTAATGTCAAAAATTATGATTTATTATATAGAAAATTTCATACATAATCTGAATATGTTAAAATATACAGGGTGTTCCATTTAAAAATTCAAACTTGATGACACTTTTGGTGAAACCGGAAGTGTTGTTGATAATATATGTTCGTCAAAATAAGCCCATTTACTTCTCGTATGTGAATTTTAAATTTGAAAATTTTGTTCCAATTTTTAAGAAAATGACGGGCTGATACATGATCTCATTGACACCCTGTATGTTAAAACTAATATTACTTTTAATGATTTGCTGTATCATAAACAATATTTGTTTTTCTCATTTGTTCGAAATACGAATTTAGTTTTTGCAACAAAATTTCAAAAAAAAGAATAATTGTAATGCATGGGATATTGTTAATAATTAGAGGTCGGGAGGTGGCCATAAATTTCAGAGACGAATTTTACGTATATATAGTATTATTATATTGCAAACACTTAATAAAGCATTAGCAAACAATATAAAATGCTAAGATATTCTTATGTACAGGATTATCCAAGGAAAAGGCCCATCCCTATATTTTCTTTATTTTTCGAGCTAGAAAAAAATTTTTCAAATAAAAGTTGTAGTGAATAAAATTTCCTGAAAATAATATACAGGTGGTCCCACAAAAGCAGGACGAACCAAACTTACATTTTTTAAAATGGAACACCTCATATTTCCTTATATTTTTAAAATCAGCAGATAATTGGTCGGTTTGTAGCTATGAAAAACAATTACTTACTGACCGACGGGGCTGGTTATTGTCGAGTGTCCAATAGCATATTCCTGGAGTGGATTGGAACTTTTGATGTGAAGATAAGACTGACGCAGTTTTCTGAAACACTATATACCGCACTCGACGCTCGTTTCGTCAACCAAGTTGGCACCATCTGCAGATGATTAAAATAAATCTTATGATAACAATGTATCCTAAGATTCAATGGGTCACGATTCAGTGAACCGTGACAATAGTTTAGGTATAAATATGATACACTGTTAGTATAAGTTTAGATTTAATCATCTCCAAATGATGCCAACTTCGTTGGCGAAACGCGCGTCGAGGGCAGTATATGGTGTTTTGGTGTCTCGTAGAAAACTACGTCAGTGTTAATTGGACATATGATATTGTTTGTGGTTGGAAGATGGCAAATGTTATAGCGGGTGCGTTAATATTAGTAATATACTTATTTTCTGATCGCTAGTTAAAACTACATGGGTGTGTTAGTGTTACATTAACCAATACTTTCAGCCCTCTTCGTATTAACTTTGGAATGTTACCGAACTCACCAAAATAACCACAAGGTAAGATATTTTGTCATATAAGCATGAATATATTTACGCAGTGACACATCACTACGTATTAACCCAGGAATTGACGTTATTTATTACTACCTTCCGATGTCTATTAGTAGTACATTTATAATAAACTGAATCTGATATGGGTAGTAGTTATCGTCGACGAAAATAAATAAATATTTTTAATAATTGTACATTTTTTGACTATATTCTAGAAAATCATTCTGATTTTTAAATAGTTGGCTGGATCGTTACTAGAAATTTATCTGTCGTAGCTGCAGGTTCTAATCTCGCCACTGGCATTGGCAATGTTGATGGGAATGGTAGTATGTATACATTTTTCCAGTGTAATCTCCTTCCAGACATCTTAGGCTTTGGGTTCGGAGGTTGTCTAATTTCTGTGTTATTATTATTATTATTATATTATTATCATGTATACCTAATAATTTCAAATTCTAAGAAAATGAAATAATGACCTTTCATATTGCTCCTTTGACCTTTCGATTGTGAAATTTACGTGCTCACCTAGATTGTCACGACTTCAACATTTCACTTCTGATGTAAGTCTGATTTTATTGAAAAATTTATATCAACCTCACAAGTCAACAATTGAAGTTTTAAGTGCGATAAAAGAAGGCATAATCAGATTACTAAAAAAAGTGTAAATTCTTTGACTCAGACCTATAATGTTATGTATTGCTACCTTTCCACCAAGCGCAGATGAAAAGGAAGGAGGAAATGGGTGAAATTGTCCCCGCCTGCGCCGTCAAAAAAATTCTGCTGAAAATGGTAATGACATTACTTTTCGACCTTTGACTTTATAAACTGTCACGATCTCATTTATTCTGTTTATGTATGTTGAAATCATTACCGATACTTAATTTATTTGTATTTGTGTTTAAAATTAACCATAAAAAAAGTTCCAAAATGACTATATTTTTTCTATTACACACCATTTCTGACATTTCTTATTTAGCATTTTCCAATATTTGTGTCATGTGACCCCCCCCCCCCCCACTGTCCACCGTCAAGGAAGCTCCTGGATCTGTACTTGATCGCCACATATTTATATACATTATCTTTGATTGACCTCTTACACTTTTGTGTAATGTCTTTTGTATTTGTATGTAATAATATCTTAATCTCTGTTTTATTTACTGCATGCATAAATATATCTTTTTTATCTTTAATATTGTTACGCCACTGGACTGTGTAGACTGAGTAAATGGAACTAGAATTGTACGAGAACGGCCGGGAATGTTCCGGAATGTTCTAGACTGCGTAAATTAATGTATAAATAAAGCGAACGGTGGGTCGAGAGTCTTAAGTTGAAAATAAACGAGTAAAGAAAAATAAGAGGGAGACTTATAAGTAAAGCTGGCCGAGGTGGCTGGAGTACAGACACGGTCTTGCGCTGGCGTCACACGTGCCGATTCAGAAGTGATTTACGCTGCAGTCTTATTTGAAAGGTTAATGCGTGAGGTTGTACCTATAAATTACACATAATGTCAAACGCGCCAAAGGGTAAAAAACGACCGTATGCGGACACAGTGCATAAATTTGTCGGTGAATTTCCGGATTTAATCTATGACGGATGCAAAATAATTTGTAAAGTTTGCAATCAAGATTTAATGTGCTGGTACAAAACAGATTGTCGTCGTCATATCAATACCGTGCAACATCAAAATAAAAAGAATGGCATGCCTTTGACAACTCAGTTTATGTTTGATTTATTGTTAATGTTAATAGCCTGTAATATTCCACTACACATACTGGATAAACAACCATTTCGGGAGTTTTGGAATAAATACAATCCCCAGGTGAACTTACCAAGTCGTACATCGTTACGTAGATATATTCCAGCTGTTCGTAAAGACATTGTAAATAGGATTAAATGTGGATAAAAAAATACACGGCTCTGGTTATGTATTGACGAGACGACAGATTGTAAAATAATTCTATTTTAAATATTATAGTACGTGTACTGGACCTTCTTAAACCAACATTTCCACTTTTACTAGCCAGTAAAAGACTAACTGCGTGTACTGGTGAAATAATTACGCGTGTGGTGTTGGAGACATTCGAAAAATTTCAACTTTCAACAAGTCAAGTACTGATGTTTGTGACTGATGGTGCCGCGACAATGCGCGTGGTAGGCCGTTCTCTTCAAAAAGACAATTGTAGGTTTTTACATGTTACGTGTAAAGTGCATGCGTTACATCTTGTGGCAGAAACGATTCGAAAATGTTTTTCAGAGGTAGATGCATTAATAGCAAATACAAAACAAGTATTTTTCAAATCTCCTAAACGGCTTCGAGCATTTCACAGACAGTGTTCTGGTATCCCTGAACCACCAGAGCCGATTCTTACATGTTGGGGAACGTGGTTGAAAGCGGCTTTTTATTATGCTGAATATTTTCAACAAATAAAAGCTGTGATACTACAGTTCAACTCTAACGAGGCTGCAGCTATTAGGGAAAGCCAGACAAGCTTTCAAAACGTTTCCCTTGAAACAGATTTAAAAACTATTAATAACAATTATAGAGGACTACACGACGCAATAAAAAAATTGCAAAATAGTTCGTTGTCGTTAGTGGAATCACTGCAAATAGTGGACGACGTAAATACACAGATACAGGCTATGAATGACGCATAAAATAATCTCATTAGTGAAAAACTCGAGAGTGTATTACAGAAAGATCCTGATTTTAGCAAATTAAGACAAATTTGGGATGGTGCATCTACAACTTCATTAAGTGAGTTCACAGATTGTTTTACTTATGCCTGTATTACATCCGTAGATGTCGAACGGTCATTTTCAAAATACAAACATATTTTTTCACCAAAGCGAACATCGCTGACGGAGACAGCTGTAGAAACATACCTGATTCTATTATACTGTAGATCTTCCCCACTTTGTGATGATGACAACCTACTTCATAAATCTGCTTAAAAGGGTGAGTTTTATACAAATTTTTATAAAATGTAACATTATTGTTAAAATTTATTTCCATTTATTGTACTTATTCAAGTATTATGATAGGATGTAAACATATGAGTCATATGACGGCTCTGTCGGCCAGGTGACCTCGGCCAGCTTTACTTATAAGTGTTTAATTGTGATTATAGTTAAGACAGTCATTAATCTATTATTGTTAGTTATTAATTAGTCAATAAAGTAGTGAGTAAGTGTTGCCTGTTTTGAAAATATAGTTTTTTCCTTCCTTAATTTATATGAGAGTGAGTGTATTTGCTGTAATTTCACAGTGTGTAGTGTGTAATTATAATTTTTGTGATTGTTCCAGTATACTTATTTATGTATTATTTTGAAACATAGATATTTCATATAATCTTACAACAAACTTGTACAATTTCCACAGAAATCTCCATTGTATTATTCATTAATGAGGTTTAAAGATTAATACATGCTGTTTCATTTTCCTAACTGAAATATATAAAAAAAACTTGCTCAGCTACTACCGTTTGACAGTCAATAACGTATCAACCATAATTTTTCTAACTCTAAACATCTGTTTATAAATTCTGCAGATTTATTAGATGGATCACTTCTCGCTTGTCAATTAGTAGTTAAAATGGTACAGAAATACATCAATTCCCGCAAAGTTAACCATTTTAGGAATAGCAAATGGACATAGCATGGTGTAACAGTATCAATATTGTTGTTAACATAATAAATACCGGTAGCGTGTCGCAGTGGCATGCATGTGTTTTTACATAAAATATGTAAACATTTGGTTATGCAAATTCTAGATACTTAATTATTTTTTTAGTAATAATTTTTAATAAATTCTAATTTCATATAATGCAATGTTAATGACATTTGCTTCAAAGGACAAAGTTCTGAGTTTAAAACAAATTTAATAAACATAGTGCTTCCGGATTAACTGGACAAACCTAAAATATAAATTCAGAACCTTAAAATAATAAGCAAGTTTCCTATAGAGGTATGTCTGAAAACGCTTCATTAAAGAGTTACATACATCCCTCCAAAGATGGAGGTTAAAATTAGGTTTCTAATTTTTTTTCTCAAATTTTGCAAAGACAAATGAATTTTAGTTAGAGATTTTCTGTTAATAGGAACACTTCTAAAGAATTTTTTTTCAATGATCCCTTATCAGCAAAATTGAGTGAAATCAGCAACGTCCATTTTATTTTTTATTCTCATTAACGAATCAAAATTTTATCATCCTTGCTTCATTTAGAAACTCTTTTATCCCTTTTATTTTTTTTTTCAACGAACTAACAATTTTTGAATATAAAAATAAAATAGTGTCGATCCACACAGTTATTTGGGAAATTGCATTATTTAAAAAAATTGAAAATGTCTAGTAGGCATAATTAATTACTACTAACGCTTTACTAAAATATGTTGTCACAACTTACATGGTTATTTGACAGCAGCCTATAAAGTGGAGATTTCTGTAGAAGGTGAGTTCGAGGTGTGGGCAACGAAAATGTATTTTGTTCATTCGGCGCACATTAAGTTGCACTTTATGAAAAACTTGGATGCAATCTATGAGATGAGTTTACAATTTTAAATAAATTGATAATTGGATGAGAAAATCTACGTGCACTTAAGGTATCCAACTTAAACTTGGTTAATATGAGGACTTGTGGGTAATCTATTGGCAGATAAGTTCATAGCGATAGAAACGTATTTCTTGCTTACCTATTGTGAATTATAAAATCCATACTTTTTTAACTTTAGCAACATCTGTATAAATGTAGTCATTGAAAGAAAGTTTATGCTGGTATGCATAGTCGTTCTCCGGCGACTCGCCAGCCATCACTCAGCAATTAATGAAAGAGTCTTACGTATTTCATACAATAAACCCAATTACTGTTGAACGATAGCTGGCGAGTCGCCGGAGAACGACTATGCATACCAGCCTAAGGTCAAATATAACACTTAAACTATTGAACAAACTGGGACGCTGGAGACAGACAGGTGTCCTCGAAGCTGTAAGGAAAGATAAGTGATTCTTTTTTACGAGAGAAAGACAATACATTGCATTTTTTAATATTTTGAGTATGACCATTTAAATTGGACCAATTGTGTACTATCTCAAGATTTCATTGGAAATGTTCACAGTCATCGAAACTAGTATGTAATGTATTAGTATCCATTGTATTCGATTGTGTCACACGTAGAACCTTAATCAGTAGGGTCTATAGTTCTATGTGCATTGTCTGTTTTTACTTGACCAAAACTGTGAAGTGTCCGTTTTTATTTGGTCAAAACCTGCGGTAAAAAGTATATCAATAGTGGAATTATCCTATATATTCGAAAATAGAAACACAGATACAGCTACTGTCTAGCCGGGGAAAGAAGGCCAGTGCGACAAGGGAGATTATTGGCGATAAGTCGGCCAATTTCTGCGAAACCATATATTAGAAATGTAGTATCTCTCCCAATGAGTAGATGCAGATGCATACAAACACAAAAATTTGCCATGCACTAATTAATTCATTTCATTTACTCTTTATGGAAATGGAAAACAGAAAACACATTCTTTCCGCATGCCTTCTTTGCCTGATCAGATAGTACCCACACATTTTTTTTCGAATTATTGTATAGCGTCATGTCGTTTAAGAAATGGGATCTAAAATGGGATATATCTAGAGTAGAAATCGAAAAATAGATGAAAACTAGTGCGAACTATTACATGTCATGTCGTCATGTACGAATATATCACATTTATGGTGTGGCTGCAATTAAAGCAGACGCCACAGTTAGATCTATGTGAAGTGCCTGTTTCCATCTGGCAACAGCAAATAAAAGAAATTGAGAGTTTGTCGATGACAACGAATACATCAAAATATGCATATGCCAAAATGGAACAAGGAATAAACTATGAACACTAGTTTTGTTAGGAAATGACAATAATGAACGTAATCGGTCTTTTTCTATTGGTATACTTAATGTAATGATTTGTAAATATGAAAAATATGACAAACATGGAACAAATTAAAATGAAAAATGACAAAAAAACTTTAAAAGTCTTTATATGTACCACTGTAGTCCGTTTCGAGACAGTGTTAAATGACAAATCTAATAAAACATATTATAAATCAGAAAATGAAGGAAAATGCCACTTTGCGATATTACATCTTGTTCAAATAAAAAACGGTACACCAAGAATTCGTTGAGGAATTTTATTGAAATTTTCATGTAAATTTTAAACACCTTTAGAAATGCCTAGAAGTCGTAGAAGAACAAATTCTCATCAGATAAATGACTTTGAGCAAGGTCAAATAATCGGTATAAGAGAGCTGAACTTTCTTTAAGGGATATTGTTAATCGTGTAAGCCGTAATGTAGCACTGGTATTAAGATGATAGTAAAGATGGTCTGAGAAATGTCGACATGAGGGACAACGTGGATCTAGACGCCATAGAACAACCACACGTCGTGAAGAATGCCACCTACAAACTTATTTAGCCTTCGAGATAGGTTTTCTACGACGCAAGCTGTGGGAAATCAGTAGATAGAACTTTTAGGTCGGAGGATGTCAATCGCGTCAGTATATCGGCGAATTAGAAGTTTGGACTTCATTCCTACCGATCTTTTTGTGCCTATTCCTTACACCACATCAATGCGCCATCAGGTTGACATGGTGTAATAAGAGATTACATTGGAGACAGAAGTGGCGTCAAACATGAATTGTGGATCCACAGTGGATGTAGGAATTTCATGTGGAGAACGTCAAACTTAGGAATTCGCTATTAAAACGTCAAAAATCCCTTACCCACGGTATGATGGTTTGCGGTGGGATATGCTACGGCTACGTTCCTCGGCTTCGTATCCAAGAGGCTTGAATTGAGACATCGATAGCCGACATTGATCACCACATTAACAGAATGCCTAACAGAGTGAATGATTGGAATCGAAATCGTGGTGGACCCACTCATTACTAAGCACCCTTTTTTCCTTGTCTCACAGTGTTGGAATTTCAATAACTTTAATCTTATACAGTAGGAGTACAACTCTGGTGAAAATTTCAAAAATTTTCTCAACAAAACCATGGTCTTGTATTTTTTAATCAAACCAGTATACTTAGATAATAATGATAAAGTAAAGTTAGTGGCTAGACAACGGTTAACGGCTGACTATTGCTAGCCGAGAAAATCGACAGAACTTCATCAGTGGTGTAATAAGTTAACGTTTCTGAGAGTTTCCCAGTTGTTCTAGGTTAATACGAGGTTATGTTACCTTACTGCTCAATATGTTTTCAGATATTTCTTAGGGGGCATGAAAAGAGATACATTGTGTCAAACAATCAGTTATGGCAACAAACTGCATCAAATGAGTACGATAAGGTAAGTTAGTTTCATATTAAACTACTTAATCTGTTAAATAAATTGAGGAATAATAATTAATTTCAATTTATAATTTTTGGTAAACTAAACGTGAATGTTCGGGTAAGTTGTCATCCTTATTTTCTTGTTTTGAGTATAAAATTAAGCGATACTATGTTATGAAAAGCAGATTTTCAAGGGAACTATGCCGTTCCGCTACTAAGTAAAAGAGGCGCAAATTCTATGATTAAACTTATTCAAGTGCTACAATTTTGAAAGTTTAAAATAATTCATTAGATTCCTCTCAACCTTCTTCCTTCACAATTATTAAATATCCCTAACTATCTGTTACAACATAATCATTATCAGTTATTTCCGAGTTTTCTTAAATTTTACTAATTGGAATAGTAGCCTTTTTAAAATTTGCTCCTCAAATATTTTTAAATATTTTTGGTAATAATTTGAATATTATGGACATTGGATAATTTTGGCTTAATTTTGCACACTACGGTGCATTTTCTCTACATTACATTAAAACATTTTATTTTGTGTTTAGTTATCTACCTGTATTTCAAAATAGAATTTGAATTTTAGAATTAAATCGTGATGAATTATTTAGTGCCCTCTCATAAGAAGAATTTGTATTACTGGGCATCTTTTTTCTTGTACGATTTTAGATTATATTAATATAAATTATTTAT
Organism: Rhamnusium bicolor; assembly: GCA_029963845.1. NCBI lineage: Eukaryota > Metazoa > Arthropoda > Insecta > Coleoptera > Cerambycidae > Rhamnusium > Rhamnusium bicolor. The sequence continues at coordinate 187,297 of JANEYF010003574.1, read as the reverse complement.
TTGCTGTACTATAACTAAAGTTGATTAAGTCACAACCTATGTAATCTAAAAGACGCTCCACTCATAGTCCATTTCCATGTACGCCACTGATATGTTGTGTCCCAGATCACGAGCTACCATCTACTTTGTGATATTGTAAACATGAATCGGTCCAGTTGACGGGACAATGTAGCTATGAGGTGTCAGGTGCAGCCTGAATAGACAAATGCGAGCGATATTTCGATTGAATTCGAGCCTGACTTGGCTACTTTTAATATGAACTAAAGTCGAGAGCGAACACAAACATTTCTTAAAGTGACACCTTCACTTTGTCTAGCTATCATCGTCGGTTCTGCACCAACGGTGACATTTATAACTGCTATTTGTATTTTTTCTTGTTTTTATATATTTTTTTTTCAGCATATATTTTCACGGATCATTTCAGAAGAATAACGCCTTTGTTTAAAGCATATGGCCCCGCGGCCTGCTTCTTGGCATTGAAGACCTGTAAAAAAAAATAATAGTAATCAAATATAAGTATAAAAGGGTATACCTACTACATACTGAAAATGTTAAGCTTTTATTTAAAGAAACAAAGGAACAGCAGTAACTTAAATATAAATAGATTTCACAATATCTTTAACGCTGAAAAATAATACAAAATTAAAGTTTGATTTAAATGTTCATTTGAAAAGGCGTTGAGCGTGTGCTCCATTTTGTGAGTTTTCCAATCTGCATTTGAATTGTCAAATAGCTCTTCTTATTAATTGGACACTTATTTCTGGTCATACTTCTTCAATTCTTTCTTGTAGTTCTCTAAGAAACACAAATGGTTACTTTCTTTGAAAATAATCTTTCATTCCAACTTCATTCACCTAGTGAATTTATATCATGTGACTTTGGAGGCTACTCCCAAGTAACAGTTTTAGTTTTAAACTGATACCCTTATAAGAGTACAGGGACCCACATAGAGAACGGCTTTCATGCCTCTTTTTAAAACTAAAATTAAAACTTTCAAGTTTTAATGAATTGTCCAAATCTTTACTGAGATTCACATTCTGTTAAAATTTGGACAATTTTTACAGCTAGTTCACTTTTATCATTACAAAATAGAAAACTTTGCACATCTCTTAGTTTTTCACACACCTCACTCATATCTTAAATGTTTGATGTTCCAAATTCTTCTACATCACTTTCGTTATTTAAATCACAATCTTTATCATCAGTTAATTCATTGATTACTTCTTGAACTCTAGAATTAGGATTTTCAGTCAAAACATTGTTATCAATCAATACATGCATAATTTTCTAGGCTTACATCATGTAATTCAGAAAAAAGCTGGGCCAGTGGAATTTAATCTTCCTCATCGAAATTTTTGTCTTGCTGGATATTTTTCAAGAATCCTGCTTTTGCAAAACATTTTGAAATTGTGCTAGTTTTTCCAGGCTACTGATATCCAAACTAAAGCACTGGTTAAATTAATGCTTTTTTCTGTATCTTCAAATGAACTTTCGCTGTTTGTGAATGTTAGAAGCCTTTTGATTAGAAATTTTCTATAAGTCGTCTTAAAGTTATGAATAATCCCTTGATCCAATGGCTGACTGTAGGAAGTGGTGTTTGGAAGCAGAAAAACAATGTTCACGTTGTCTAGTGTCACTTTAGGATGGGACGTGGCATTATCCAGAAATAATAAGACTTTTCTATTTTGTTTCCTCATTTTTCCGTAAAAGTCATAATTTCTGTTGTTATCCCCGCTTTTTTATTAGATACCCATTCTAAAGTCAGTTTGTTGATATGAGATCCCTTAAAGCAACGAGGGTTTTTACTTTTCCCTATAATTAATGGGTTTTGCTTGTCACCTTCCAAATTTGCGCAAAATAAAATGGGCAATCTTTGTTTTGCAGTTTTTTTACCGGCACACTTATCACTTCTTAGACCAAACGTTTTATTAGACATTGCAAGGTAAAAAAGTCCGGTTTGGTCAGCACTGTACACATTTTTTGATGAATACTCTTTTAATATTACTTGTAGCTTTGTTTCCCAGGCTTCAACACTATCTAGGTCAACATCAGCTAACTCACCCCAAATTGTTTTAAAGCCTATGTTATGTCTTTGACAACATTATTGTAGCCATCCATTTGAGGCTTTAAAACTCATAATTTTTAAACTTTCGGCTGCTTCTAACGCTTTTTCTTTTATTAGGGATACAGACATGGGGACATTTTTGTTTCTGAACCAATTGTAAACTACTTGTACTAAAGCATTAGTTTTGGGAAATTTTCTCTTCTGTTCTGGATTGGAACCTTCTTCAAAGAGTTTCTTTAAGTCGGATTTGTTTTTTATAATTTCGTTACCTTGTGTCCTTCCAATACCATACTTTTTAGCCAACTTTCGAGCACTGGTACTGAACTTTTCGCTTTCCACAATAATATCAATTTTGTGTGTAAGAGACAAACGTTTTCTTTTTAGCGACATGATGATTGTAACAAAATCACAGTTGAACATAAACGAGCTCAAAATCTATGAAACTACAGCCTCTTTATCGCTTAGGGTTTTGAAATTACTATGGGAAATATCAGTAATTGTTGCATATATAAAATTCCACCTACGGAGATTCGAAACATTTTAGGTACATATTTGCAAAATTTATGACCGATAATGAGAGGTACAATTATAGGTATTTTATGAAGAAAATTGTCTTTGAGGTGGCCGTGACCATTTTATGGGGGTGCTGCTATTAGGGAGGTCATTTGTAAGGGTATTCCCATATAATTGGTTTCCGAAATTTGAAAACTGGCCGTTTTTGGAGGTGGCCGCTTTTAAAAGGTGGCCGAATATAGATGTTCTACTGTAAAATATAGGTTAGATAGTTCTTAAAAATTCGTGCACTCCCTAAAAAATATGTGTAATTTTTTTTCTTAGTGAAAAAATAAATAAATCGGAAGCATTAGTCCATAATATGGTTCAGTGTTAGTAAATTGCTTTTAGAAAACATTTCTATTAGATACAAATTAAATTTTTTTGTTCATTCCGGAATATTCCCAATATGGCTGACCATTATACATCTTTTGTCGCTAGAAATAATGTGGCAGTTCATATAAACCCTATTAGTTTTGAGCAATTCTACTTTAAACATGTTTTGTCTTAAAATGCGTATTAAATTACCAATTCCTCTTTAAGTAGGTCGATTTCTTCTTGTAGAAATATATTTTAAGCCTCATTGGCATTATCATATTGCTTGAAACTTGTAGGCTTATTTTAAAATTATGATACCCGGATAACATAACCTAAAAATTCAGTTTTTAACTACGTCTGCTCTGCGCGCCTCCCTCATTTTTATCCAGTATTTTTTTCAAAGAGTCAAAATTATAAATAATTAGATTCGTTTCACTTGTCAGCAGACCAGTATTGCATAAGTATACACATAAGCAACTTATTTACAACTACTTTGTTGGATGATTGTATCGTAAGATTGGGGAACAAAGAATCTCAAATAGTAAATGAATATACTTGTGCTTTTACTTTGAAATTCATTCAACCATTTATTTCGTGTGTTCTATTATTCCTAAAATACAAATACAAATTAGAATAATATGTAGCGATGTTTATAGAAATCAGCTATTTCTAACTAGAAAAGATTTAGGGCAGGTAAAATTTTGCATCCCTGAAGTAGAAAATCTATTGACATAAACTATATATGATCTAGAAGTTCTAAGAAAATAATATATTTTTGCCGAAAAACATAAATAAATCCTTCATTTTACATTTTCTTTAACTTAGAGTATTTGTTAACTCGAAAATATTCGTATTAAAACAATCATAAATCAATTGAAAGGAAAACATTTAACTCGAGATACGACTCGAAATGAACGTCAGTTTATACTAAAGGTGGAGAATTATTTCACTCGCGAAAAAGGAAATGGTGGACCCTTGTTTCCTATAGCTGTACAACAACGAACACCTGACCTGCGTGAACTTTCGAAAATTGTATTATGTTGTTTGAGTACCGCTGATAATTGAACCGATTAACATTATTTACGTCTTTGACTCTTTAAGACGAAAGTTGTAATCTTACAGCGTCCTAACTATAGTGATATTTCAAAACATTATATTCTAGGAAAAGGGAACCAAACTCTGTTATGATTAAGATTGATTTATTGCAGATTTTTGTCTACTTCATTAAAAATCTAATATATAGTTGGCTTTATGAAGGTTCGACCTGAAACTCAGTAATCTCAAAGAATTTTAGATTTATAACCAGGCATTAACAACTACCCCAAAATAATTTCATAAAGCAATTATTATAAAACCACAACCACTCCTAAATTCTCTATAACATTCAATACTCCTAACAGTTATAAAGTTTTTTTGAAGGCTTGACAAATTCCTCATTAGTCAGTCATAAGCCAATAAAGACAAAAAAGATAATTTAGTTTTGATATAACTTCTTGAAGACTTTTTAAAAACTTTAAGTCAAAACTATCTTTAAATATACTTAGCATATAATAAGTCTGACATAAGTCACTAGTTTATGAACTGGCCACTATAAAGCACTGATAAAACATAAATAAAACTAAAAGGTATTTAAATTGCTGATTTACCCCAACAAACGAAGGAATATTGTCTCCCAACAGTTTTGGGTTTTTTTGTGCTCAGTGAGATAATCTTGAACAAACATGTAATCGTTATTAGAATAAACGGTGATATTCAGGTATCAGCTCATTTTATAATCAGCAATGTAATTAATTATCTGCATTGAACTCGATGGTCTGTATATCAGTGAAGAAGCATCGACCTCCTTCATTAAAATAAATAACAGAAAAAACCACAACTTTCAAGGTAATTATTCAAATTAAAGTCTTGGCACAATCCCATTTTGTATTCCTGTAGAAAAAATAAACATGGTTATTCTAACGATTTTGAGGAACCAGAAGCGTAAAATCCTTTGCATTTTGGAATATCAATTTACATACATTATTATTGGAAAGTCTCAGATATAATCGTAATAAACGTATTGCATGGCGTTCTCTAGCGGACACAGCAGTATCCGATGTTTGGAGTCTTTTAAAGCATTGTATTTCTCCAATATTTTTCCCACCAATATTCTTGGTATTCCAAGGGTTATTTTCTTGAGATCACACTAACTCTTCTAGAGTTTCGGTGTAACAACGCTCTGAGGTATGAGTATTTCCATTTTTTCATGAAAAAGATCCTGTTTCAACGAAAACTCTTAATGACTTGTTTCGCACAGCAAAACGGACCATTCCCTGTTCGGAAATTTACTGGCGAAACGTTTTTCCCGCCCAACAAAACATATTTCAGTAATATTTAAATCAGTTTGGTTTAAATGCGGTGCCATTTCAAACAGCTATGCAACTAAAATATTGGAACAAATATCAAATAAAAGATTTTGTTATAATATTGGGAAAATTCCTGAAATTTTAAAGTTTAAAAACTTGATTAAGTTTTTTCAACTACGTAACTACATTGTTTTCCAGAACATATTCTTCAAAATTTCAGTAGTTTAATTGTGACCTTTTGTTATTAAATCTTTCAAATTAGAAGTTGATATCTTAGACCAATTGGAAGTTATAAGAAACCGGGTTTTTGTCTATTCCCGTATATAATGAATTATGACATGTGAATAAGCGCTATTATCTATTGATTTATTCAGTCACATTAGAGAGAAATTATATTGACATTTTTGCGGAAAAGCAAAAATTTAACTCTTGAGTTGAGTACAAAAAAAAGAGAAAACTTAAAATATTATTTTTAAATAATGATACTTTTTTATAGCTGTTATATTAGAAATTAATGTATATTTATTATAAAAAAAATTGTACGATGATATTGCTCGAAGGTCTTTTTAGCATTTAATATTATAAGTATTTATATTGCCAATGACAGCAAAAATAAACGAATCTGTTACTTAACAATGAGTCTGCAGAAATCTTGTTTGAATAATCGGTGTTATAAAAAAATTTACGGTAAAATTACTAATACCACAAAAATTATACAGCAGTGCTTAAGGTACTATTCTCAAATACTGTTAAATAATTTAAGTACCGGAAAAGATTTAATAAAATTGCATTTGATTTGAATTAGTGTTTAAGTCCATATATATGCATATTATTAAGAAAGTTGTTGGGTCAAGTGTAACTATAGGATGTTTCAGTTTTCATTTCAAATGTTTGAACAAATGTTACTAAATTTCTTACAACTATGTTTTGAAACCAAAAGAAAATTATTTCGTCTTTTGGTACACAAAAAATCACAAATGAATTGAAAAATAAATAAATAACCATTATTTTAAACGTTTATTAGTAAAGGAAGTTTATTATTTAATCTGATGACCATGAAAAACTATAAGCAATTAATCTTAAGTCGTAGTTATTATTCATTTCTTAATACATAAAAACTGATAAATAATTTGAACAGAACTAATTAATGTTATAAGTGATCAAATAGTAAACCACTTTGTTAAATACATTTTTTTAGTATTTTTTATCCATCGTTTTTAAGATTATAAATATCATTTTTACAACGGTCAACAAATTGCATAATACTTAATTTTAAGGTATTTAAATTTCAAATAAAAAAAATATTATAGCAGTGTTGAGACCATGCAGACTATTTATTGCCAATGATTTTACTCTAGGTGGTAACACCATTAACGTCCATGGTTACCAATAGTGTCATTTTGCCCCGAAGACTTCGATGTATATATATATATATATATATATATATATATATATATATATATATATATATATATATATATATATATATATATACATACATGTATATATATAATATATACATATATATATATATATATATATATATATATATATATATATATATATATATATATATATATATATATATATATATATATATATATACATACATGTATATATATAATATATACATATATATATATATATATATATATATATATATATATATATATATATATATATATATATATATATTAAGCCCTGAAGAAGTTTAAGTATATTAAACAAAACGTAGGCAAGGTATCGTTTTTATTTTAACCTATTTATTCTGTATCCGACAATTTTAATCTGTCGAAGATTTTTCAAGGAGATACGTTTCACATTTTAAGCTATTATTAGTGCAAATGGGGGTTATATATCTTAATAAAATTGAGAAACCAATTTGCAGCTTCAAAGGAAATTTGTATTTCCTTATTTTAGTTATTTTCTTGAATGAAATTGAAGAATGGAATTATTTATGCTAGATTTATGGAAAATGAATGGAAAGTTACATGTTGATAAAATGTACTAGTTCTCAAACAAAAAATGCGTTTTCTCGCAACATCCTTAACTTTCTTGGAGCAGTTTATGTTTGAATAGATACATAAATAATATACAGATCGGCTAGACCACTAGATGCACGACTAGCGGTATCCGTAGTTGCCGTCTGAATACGAAATCCTAACGAAAGTTAACAATTTCGTTAGGGCGCTTGCTGGCAGTAGCATACGAGGCAAAGCAGATTTTAGTTACGCTAATGTTGGAGAGTGTTGTTCGTTCATCTAAAGAAATCTTTGCATTTTAATGTATTTACTAAAATTGTCTGATTGTTTCACAGTTTCAGTGTTTCTTCCGTGACTCCACAGATAGTAAAACACTAAAATTATGAAAAGTATCAGAACACCACACAAACAAATCTTGATTTTTTTTCGAAACAAAAAGTGTTTCTAAAAACATCAATTAAAATTTTCATAAATAATAAAAGAAAAATGATATCAACTCAAAAAGAATAATATAAAATAATACGTAAATAAAAAATAAATAAATAATTCAAATTGGATGCTCAAAAAGATCTTCCTCTTGAAAAAGACAATATCCTAATCTACTTTAAACGTCTTTTCTGGCATCACGCTGCGATCGCCTCGTCGTGCTGGCAACAGAGGGATGGCTGTGCACTATCATACCGCTAGTCATGTATCTGGTGGTTTCCATTTTTCGATAAATTCTTCGTGTCAAAATAAAAATGGTAAAACTGAAAATATTCAGTATAATCTATATTTGCTTTTATTATGCGTTTGTTTTGAAACAAATATGGAAATGGAATGCAACTTGCGAAAATTGCCACTTCGTTTCACTTTGTCCCATTTTCTAATGCTCATTTTATTTTATTATTTTAAACAACAAAGTAGTCTACATGATACGAGATTCCTAATTGAAAATAATAAATACTGAATGAAGCAAAACATATTAATTAATTGTCCAAGAATGAGAGACAATTTCCGTATGTTACTGACAATAATTAGGTAGCGAATGAAAATATTTGGAAATTGCTCAGAATTAAAAACTGATTATCCACAGTTTCAAATTCGACCGACAGGACAAGTATGCAAAAAGTAGTGCGCCGCGACTCTTCACCCAAAACGCTGAGAGTGCCGTAACAGATTCGTCAAAATTCTATACGACCAAAGTTGTAGAGGACAAAATTCAAAAAAAAAGTACACGATGATATATACTTATCTTTTATAGTTTAGATGTAAGCCGCGCTGTATTGACACTCTTAGTGGTTAAATTCATTATGTACATTTTATAACTATTGAAACGAGTCCAAAAAATTCATGGATATTCTGGAGAAATTTTCTGGAATAAAAAAAATTGTTCGACAAAAAAATTCAAATTTTGACAACTTCGCAAAAAATTTTTTTCTCGATTTCATCGGGATTTAAAGTTAAGATGTCTTGGAGATTATCTATCGTAAACCAAAACAAATTATGTGCAAATTAAGTCTGATCCCTTGATATTTTATTGTAAAACCTATGGTTTTGCCGTAAAAAAATTCATGACTAAACAAAAGTACCATTTTTATCAATCCCTTGCATGAAAAATATTTAACAATGTTGATTGTCAAAAACTCTCAACTTGTTTGAAGACTTGGCAATATATAATATATACCTTTTCGGATTTTTTCCATTATAATTTACAACTTTTTTTGCATAAACAATTGTTATAAACAATTTGAGAAAAATCGTAATACTTCCAAAAAATCCTCATATTTTCCTGAATCCGAAAGGCATGAAGAATTTTTTTAATCATTTAAAAAAATTTTTTTTTTCCAAAATGAAAAAGAATTATATTTTCATGAGTCGGATTTTTGCAAATATTACGATTTTTATCAAATTGTATATTACAATTGTTTATTTAAAAGAAGTTGTAAATTATAATGGAAAAAATCCGAGAAAAGTATATATGGAGTATCTATACTCTTTGTTATTAAGTCCTCAAACAAGTTGACCCAATTTTTGATAAATCAGCATTGTTGAATATTTTTCATGTTTAGTTATGAGTCTTTTAGGGCGAACCTATAGGTTTTACAATAAAATATCAAGGTATCAGATTCACCCGTTATTAAAAGACCCTCATTTTGCACATTATTTTTTCTTGTTTACGAGTATAATAAATAACCTCCGATATATCTTAACTTTAAATTTGCTGGAATTCCGATGAAATTGAGAAACTTTTTTTTTGCGGAGCTCTTAAAATTTTAATTTTTAGACGAAAAAATGTTTTTCATTGTGAAAAAATTTATCCATAATGCGTAGAACATCCATGAATTTTTTGAACTCATGCCAATAGTTATAAAATGTACATAATGAATTCTACAGCTAAGAGTCTCAATACAGCCACTTCCGCGCGCCGCAGATTTTGATTACACAATTTTGAGCGCTGCTCACAGCTAAACTATAAAAGATAAATATATATATCGTCGTTGAATTTTTTTTTGAGAATTTTATCCTCTACAACTTTTGGTCCTATAAAATTTTGACATATCTATTATAGTTCTTTCAGAGTTTTGAGTGAAGTGTCACGACGCATCTTGTTAAAATGTTTTTTAATATTTTTTGCAACTTGTCCTTCCAAATATTTTCGATCGCTACCTAATTTTGACAATAATTAGGTAGCGATCGAAAATATTTGGAAGGACAAGTTGCAAAAATATTAAAAACATTTTACCTCCTACCTTCTTACCTCATTATCTTGGACTGTAAATAATTATATTTTTAGCTAGCGTATATTGTATATTTACCATTTCTGACAATTTTTTGAAGAAGCAGTTATAAAATTATCCTCTAGAAGGTTATTTTGTCCGTATACAAAAAATTGTTCTATAATTCTATAGAATTATACATTTAAGATTATAACACTCCCATAACTTTTTTTAGTCTCTGTCCAATTTAAAGCTAATTGTTCTCCAAAGATAGACCTCATTAAAATCTACTTATGGCCACAAAATCACCTTCTTCCAATACGAAGCCACTCATATTAGGTATTTTTTTTAAGAAACAAATTTGTTATGAAAATTTGTTCAGAATCATCCCTAAAGGACTCAACATATAGAGGTCACTCAGATCTATTTATGGCCACAAAATCATTTACCCTCTTTAAACACAAAGCCACCTATGCAAGAATGAAAAAATGCAAAAAACATAATATTGGGCATTTTTATGAAAAAAAAAAGTTGAGGATGGTTGCTCAGAATCAGCCCAAAAGGCCAAACCCAAAATTTTGTTAAAAACAAAGAATAAAAAATTTCGCCAAAACAATTGAAAAAAAATCAATATGGCTTCTCGTTTTTCGGAATATTCCACCATTGGGTTTTACTGGAATTTGTAGCCAGAAATTAAGTATACTACCTATAAGGAAGACATTTGTGTTATTTTTCACTTAAATTTACTGGCATATTTAATATATTTGGGTATCGATATACAGAAGAGACACATTATCAGTTCACTCTATCCCTTTTTTATATCTTTCATCTATTTTAACTGGACACACAAAACTTCAATGAACGCATTTCAAATTAATACATCCAGTAAAGTTGGTAAATTGTTCTTTTCGGTACGTAATTATTATTTATTATATACTTACTTGTCTTATATAATATGCTTTTGCATTTTTTGTACTTAATGAATTAATTTTCTCTTAAACGAACCAATGCTTTCTGCTTGGATACTTATTTTCATTCATGATTGTATGCTGGAACCATGTTTGCTCTAGCATAAAGTAATTAAAAGATGTTCATTTCATTCACGATATGAACTGTAGGCGAGAGACTAAAAAAAGAGCAGAAATGAGATGTGGATACATAAACTTCTGGCAGGCTAGTATAGATAATACGCTCGCTAATTACTTAATTAGTTTCGTTTCAAAGATGATCAACTGCAGAGAAACAGTAGCCTCAGCATTGGCGCGAAGCTAATGAAATGACGAGCGGGCTCTTGACTCCATTAGGGCCAGTTAATTAGAAATCAACACCGAACATTACCTTGTCTGCCACACCATCCAAAAGCACTCGAATTCAAAAATGAAAGAGATCGGGTTTACTTTTAACTTGAAGATAAGGACGCGTTTTTTGATGGGAGCCAATTTAGCAATTTCTGATGTATTATTTCGTAATAGCCTCTTAGCTGCTAAAAAGGATTTTACTGGATTAACAACTTTTCTAAGGTGAGCGTTTTAAAAGAATTAATTAAAACAGGATTTTTATTAAATGGGTAAAAGATCCCTAATATGACTGGATATTTTAATTTTATATGATAATCAGGTACACCTAGTTTTCTTTAATGCTTTTGTGTAACAAAGCCTTTGAAAACATATTATGATATTTACAATAATTGTACGTAAAAAGAATTAAATTACCTGGCCGACACAATTTTTGTAACATAGTTCATACTATTGTTTTTATATTGTTTATACTTCCCTATTAACTGAAAAAATATCCAACAAGTCCTAATACGTACGATTTTTTGTGTGAACACAATAGACCTATTATATTGCCAGGTAATAAATTTTATGATCGGTCGGCAATTTTAGAAGAACAAGTTAAATTATCAATCTTGTTTTGACCTTCCAAGTTCCCAACTGCGTCTGTTAAAAAGTGTTTTCGTTTGTCTACATAACTCTATTACGACAAAAATGTCCATTCAAATGCGCCGAAGTTGCAAACCTTCACCTGAAGTTTTGTTACATTTGTGGAGAATTCTTTGCAGTCTCAAGCGTGACCATTATCTGAAAATGTGAAAAAAACGTATCTTCTATATTTTGGAGTTTTATTCGGAGATCAAGACAAGCAATGGGCTCCCCACTTTTGTTGTGTAAGTTGTAGCGTGTTACTAGTGCAATGGATGAAAGAGAAAAGAAAAAGCAGGCCTTTTACCGTTCCCAATGGTATGACGAGAACCCACCAATCATTTCGATGATTGCTATTTTTGTGTAACAAGAATTGAGGGTTATTCCAAAAAAAAAAAAAAAAAAAATCAAATATCCGAGGTTGCCATCAGCCCTAAGACCTGTTCCTCACAATGCATCAGACTTACCAGTGCCAACTGTGCTTTTAGATTGGCAAAATATTGTTTTGGGAGGTAATGGAAATAGTAACGACTCTTCAGACAGCATGTGCACACTGTGCCGAATATTCCCGAAATTTTTAGTGACCCTCACTTAATTAGCTCAAAATGAACTAAATGATTTGGTACGTGACTTGGGGCTGCCAAAACAACAACCAACTTCTTGGTTCTCCACTTAAGGAGTGGAACTTACTGGCTAAAAAAAGCTTGTGTATTGATATTGATGGTCTAATGCAGGAACAGGAGCATTCCTCTTCTGAGTGGCGCTTATTCATACACATAATACATAACGGAAATTTAAAACCATCTATAGCAATTGCTCATTCAGTAACAATGATAGAGGATTTTGACAGTATGAGCAGCATTTTAAACACAATTAATTACAACAAATACCAATGGCAAATATATGGGAATTTAAAATTAATAGCCATTTTAGTAGGGATTCAAGGAGGCTTTAGAAAATATTGCAATTTTCTTTGTTTGTGGGATAGTCGTGCAGTAAAAGAATATTACGTGACAAGAATTTGATCGGAAAGGAAAGAATTTGAACCAGAATCTAGTCATGTTAAATATGTTCCCCTTGTAGACATTAAAATGTTCATTTGCCACCTCTTCATCTTAAACTTGAAACATTTTGTGAAGACTGTGAATAAAGAGGGTTAAGGATTTAAATACATAGGAGAACGTTTTCCCCAAAAGTGTAACGCCAAACGTAAAGAAGGCATTTTTATTGGTCCTCAAATTAGAAAATTGCGTGACCATGCAGATTTTAAAGGAACACTCAATAGACAGAAACTCAGAGCTGGGAACTAATTTGCACGCGTAGTAAGGGAGTTTTTAGAGAACAAGAAAGATGAGACCTACAAGCAACTAGTAAGCGAACTTTTAGAATCGTACCAAATGCTTGGTTGCGGTATGTCATTAAAAATTCACTTTCTGCATTCTCATTTAAATTTATTTCCAGAAAATTTGGATGCAGTAAGCGATAAGCTAGGAGAAAGATTTCATCAAGATATCAGAACAATAGAAAGGTTCCAGCCAGTATGGGTGATTACTGATTTGTCGCCCCATAAAAGAAATAAATGAACTGAGCATAAGTTTCTAAAAAATTATTCTTTATCTTATATGTGTTATACAGGGTGAGTCTTAAGTGTGAAGTTATATTTAAACCAGCGATTCTTGACATCTGTATAATCCCTCTGACACATTTTTTTTTAATTCCCACGTGTAACTGAGTTATCGACTTTCAAAAAAACATGATGAAACTGTTTTAGAACTGCTGCTTACTGGAAACATTCTATATCTTAGCAAAAATGATGTAATGGACTAAAGCAACGTTGCCGCATATCTTATGCAGTTCTCTCACCTAGGCGCGATTTTACAACCGTGAGTTAACATAAGTTGAAGGTTGCCTAGCATCATATTTTCACAAAAATCGATGAGATTCTATACAAACCACTTCAACTAAAAGTTACTTTAGCATAAAATATTAGTTGCTATAACCATTTCCGAAACAAATGTAAAATTGAAAAAATTCGAATTCTAAAAGTGTGAGTTTAGCTAACCCATGATTGAAAAACGGAGCCTAGTATTAAGTTCATTCCCGAATTTATAATAACATTGGATGAAATAATTAGCTACTTAAACGATTAGTTGCTCCACTTGAAATAATTTTTAAACATCTTGAAATACCTTTTAATGTAAGAAATGTACAATATTGAATTTTTCTTGCACCAATCAACATTTCTTTTTAAGCGTTTCATATGGAATGTACAACTAAAACTAAATTTTTCGATGAACAGTAAACTTTTTAGGGAATCTCGAGAGGAATTCAATGTTCCCATCTCATTTTTTCAAAGTTTATAAAAGGATTATTATTTTTAAGAAGTAGGTACTAACCGTCTGCTATTACAATAATTTGAAATGTGTAGGTGTTCAAGGAATAAATCAGCTCTCTACTATTTTAAACGTCATTTTTTATAAAAAAAATCAATTCTTTCTTGAGAAAACAACACTTTATTCGGGATAGGCCATTACATGATAAAAATTCAACCACGCCATAATGTGAACTGCGATATTAGGGTCGTATATGTAACCTATGATCTTCACACATCTAACCATGCACCTAATCAGTTTTGCCAAACATACTATTTTCATGGTATTTATACCATTATTTTCTCTTGTGTACCTGCACTTTATTTAAGTAACAAAACTATTATTTAAAAATTTCTACCATTTTACACCAATATTAGCAAAAGTTGATAAAAAAGTTAAATTTAGGTCGTCAGCCCCGACCTCGGTCAGTTCTTCCATTAAAAGAGAGTAAACTGAATTAAATTTTACACTGTGTACGTAGATCTTTATAAATCGGAACCTCGCGTTGCAACACCCCCCGTCCAATTGTTGGCATAACACAATAAGCTGGGGGTTGTACTTATTGACCGGTAGCTCAGTAAGCAGGTCGTGAATAAGGGCTTAGATTAATTTGAGTTATCACCAAAATCTAGGCTGGGCGCCAGGACTTTTGCAAGTACCAATTAATTAAAATTTTACTTTAAAAGGTAAAGATAGCGTTAAAACTTGAATTCGGTTGGTAAGGAAGTGGAATAAAGAGATCTTATTTTTATAAAAAGTATAATCAGGACTAGTATGTATGTACAATATATACAATATATTCAAATTAATGGTGGTTGAGGACCCAAAAACAAAAGAAAAATGATGTTATTGTGAATACAAAAAAAAATTGAGGTACTGATCTCTCACAACGTTTCTTCTGACCAAATAAACTTAACTGGGGACGAAGATCTTACTTAACTTCAAAGGGGTTAGTCCAGCGAAGAATCCACCAACGGCTAGGCTCTTAATGGGTTCGGTGTCAATTTGACTAACCACTGTCAGTACTGCAGTTACCCTTGAGAAAAAAAAGCCAGTTGTGTAATATTACGTTTTTCTGCTCCACCCTGTATATAATGATCAGTTCGATCCACCAGTTATCCTCTTCTCTTGGTCCAGGTATTTACATAAAAAAGGGGAGAGTTTTATGAGATCAGTATTAGAGGCAAAACAAAATTAAAAGTTGTGACTTTTGAAGTGTCCAGCTACGTAGACAAAATATGAGTTTAATTTACCGAGTAAATTGCAAACTAAACAAACTAGGATCGGTATCCTACAATAGGTTAGGAAGTTGAAGACTTCAACTAACTTAGGTATTAATAAAAGTTACGTTAAATAGAAAAAATACTAGTCCAGCAAATAAACTAGGTGTAGCTACGATAATAAACAAGTGAAATAGGTATTCACTAAATGTTAAGATATTTTTGTAATAAAAGAAGTTAAGCTTCAAGAAACTAGAATTTAGAATGTCTATTTACAGACAGACAACTAGAAAGATAACGTAAATAAATATTTGCTAAATATAAAACAATATGATAGTTTTCAACTTGAAGGTAACGTTAAATTAAATTATTTATTAGTTCCTCCGAGAGAGGTTCTAAGAAATTGCAGATAAAGTTAAGTAAAGCTATATACTTGACTATATGTTTACTTTAGATAATTAAAAGTTAATCAAGTGCCAGATAACTAGGCAAGGTTCCACTAGAGTAGCGTTCCTGAAGAAATACTAAGGAAACGTTTAAGTAAGCATTCGATATTTTAAATTTAGAAAAACCTTACGTTTCTGAGATCTGGTTGATAAATATATGCACTGGTATAAAATAATCCACCACAAAACAAATGCACCAAATTAGATAATTTTCACAAAGGTTATAAACAAATAGGTTTGTCAAACCAGGTGTACCAATCTTCAAATGTCACCAGTCATCACTTTCGGAGTGCTACCAACGTGGCTAAGTGACCTAAAACATCAACAGGTAAAGTATGGAAACAACTAACTACGATACAAAATGGCGACATACGTTGCCAAGTAAATCTAAAATTTACAATAACCGAAAGTTAGTTTAAATTAACACCTGAAATTATTACAAATTCAAAGTAATATTAGATAAATTGCCAGCAAGGCACGATAAATTGATACTAATCAATATTAATAATGGCTGTTCCAAAGAACAAGCTGTGAGCTGATCACCAAAAAGCAAATTCGCCCAAGGCGTAAATTAAGATAATTACGGTACAATATTATTATGAAAATTACCTCAAAGGTACTTTAAATCAATACAGCAACTTTTTAAATAATGATTAGCATTGAATCACAAGATAAAACCAGAAAACATATAAATTTTACCAGACCGCAGAATTATAGATGGTTTCAATCTGAACGCTGCACTAGTAAGAAGAAGGAAGCCTCGTTCTGTCCTCCCACCTAAACTCGGTTATATATAAAAAATAGACAGACATTTGAGAGTAGAGTATGAGCAATAAAGATAGATAGATATTTAGTGCAAAAATCTGCAAAACCGACTTTTCCAGTAGAAATCAGTTGCGCTATCTGGACTAGACTAGCAGAAACTTAATTCCTCACGGAACACAACAAACTGGAATGAAATAGCTTGCAATTTCGTTACAGCGTAAACAGCGCTAGTTGTGCAAGCCCAAATAAATAATAGTCTTTTTCTGTTTTCTGTTGTTTCTGTTGCGATAGTAAGACCCGTTTTTTCAATGCTCAGTTAGCTAAATTAACCGTCAGTTAGGTCAATAGAAATTTTTTGAAAAGTATCATTATTTATTTATAATGAAATTTATAGCCTATGTGAAAATCTCACACATCTGGCAACACTACACCCCATGTAAAAATCAGTGTTATTGATAGTTCGCGTACTTGTCTGCATCAGCATTTACAAAAATGTGATTAATACCGTTATTTATAGTTTTTTGTGATTCGAAGTTTTAAGTTACTATGTTACCGAAATTTATTATTTATAATTCGTTCCTTTGGTGGTTCATTTTGTGAAAATTAGTGATTAACTATAGCGACTAATTTTATTATTTTAATGCTGGATATGTTAAAGGCATATTTTCAAGTAGATGAAAATGCTAGACAAGCAAAACGGCTATGGAATGCTATCCAAACGTCAAGCCCATATGACATATACATGTAGTAAAGTAAATACGTCTTTTTAAAATGAAGGCTTTCAACTTTAATTCATTTTTAGAAATTAACCATATTCAACTTAAACTGTAAATTAGAGACAAAAATAATAATTTAAAATACACAGAAAAAGTATTGCATATTTTTAATATTTGGTGCTTACGGGACGATTTCTGTTTATTTATAAAAGAAGTATCAGGATTACCTAATTTTACAAGGAAAAATAGATAAACAGATACTTTTAACACCTTTTATTTTAAGAGCAAGCTACAAGTGATAAGTGTCGCTTTCCATAAAGGACTAATCAATCGCACCTTGGCCGCCTTGAAGTTTATTTATTATTTTCGGCCAGTATGTACATATTTCATGCTTTCTTAAAAAGAGCTCAATGTTTTATAAACTATTACATTTGTTTTGATGAGACGTCTACACTGATATTAAATATGTATCGTCTCACAAAATGTCCGTGACAAAAGGGTAATAATTTTTTTAAAAAATTCAAAATTTGCAATTCATGAATTAGGATAATTGTGATGACGAACTCTGGCAGTGGCAACACTGACTTCAGTTACGTCATTTCTGTGAAAGGCGTTTACAAAGTTATTCCAGTGACTATCAAAATGTCAGTGGCTGGAAGATGAAAAAATTATCAGAAATTAAAATTTTTTTTGTTCAAAAAAAAATTGTTGACACTGCCAATCAATTGTACACGACGACATATATTGAGGATTAAAATATAACTACCCATTTAAAACTCACCCTGTATACATCATTGATATATAGCAATAAATTAGTAAAATTAACAATAATGTTATTCCTGCCCATAATGTTTTATTAATATAACATTATTTGTTTATCTATTTAAATACAAATTTCAATATGCAAAAGCCCAATTTAATCAGATTAAATTGGGCTTTGACTTATATACAGCGTATTCCTAACGTAAGGTATATTTTTTAACACGTTCAATAATAAATTAGATACAACAAATTTTAGTAGGTAAATTATATCATGTCCTAATTAAAAATTATAAATTGACGATGTAATGTTCATTAGGTAAACTAACTTCTAATTTTTTTAAAATATAAGAGTTATGTGCCCCATACATGAACAATTTGCCCAACGACGCGTGTTGTGTAAACATGTTGATTATGTATGCCTTTGTTTGAGTTTTTGCGCAAGTTTCAGTTAATTCAATCCTGCTTGAAATTATTTGTACAATATGCGCCGTTGTGCAACAAGTTAAAACGTGTATGTGGATGTGGTTTTTGTTTAAAAAATCTATGACTGGTAATAAAGAATTTTAGGGTAATTTATACAAGTGTATCACGATTTACCTGAATTTATGGAAGGTTAAAAGTGACGCCGACAAATATAGAGATTTAAAATTTTCACAAACTATTGTATCGTATATGATATCCGCAACACAGTGTTGTACAACAAGGCTTTGCGTAGAATATTTGACCGTGTATGGGGCCTATTACATCCATTTATATACAGTAAACTACGAAAAGAAAACAAAATTTTACAGTAGAAAAATATTTAACTGATAATAATAAAATTAGTTATATTGATAAATATTTTAATTTGCAGTGCTCATTTACAGTGTCTGATTGCAAAGTAATTGTTTAAGTGTTTGTTTAAATTTTTTGTGTAGAAATGTTTTTTTTTTCATATATTATATTTTGTTCCTTTTTGAAAAATTTGTCAAGCCTTAATTTTAATTTACTTTGTTTAAATTATGGTACGAATTCATTTCCATTTAGTTAATTATTTTAGATTCTTGATCCTAGCCCTGAAGATAATACGAAATTGTATCAAAACGTCAGCAGCAATTTAATGTAACAAAACAATATAAACTCCGAAAGCTAGAGAATTCAAGTTTAATAATCACCATTCAACATAGGTGTTGACTGATGAATATAATTATTAACAAACTACTTCTAATACTTATTTCCTTCCAGTGTGCCTTTACATTAATATAGATTTAACCAAAACATTTCTATTCTTATCCTAACAACCCTTCAAACGATATCAAATTTCTAAATTACATACAAATAATATGAAATTCAAACCCAATTATCCAGATTAGTAACAATAAGATCGAAGCAAGTCTAGAAATCCGGAAACAAATGAAGTCACAGAACAGTTGATCCAGTAATTGACGCTGCAGTTGAGTTCGGCTTTTGTAAGTTCGGATCAAGGATCAGGTTATGACCCTGCTCACCACCGAGAGTCCAGGCCGATCTCGTGTTTCTCAGCTCTATCATTATATAAATACACCATTGGGAACTGGCATATCCCAGCTAGAGCTGTCACTCATTTATCTAAGACACCCCACTATTTAATCACTGCTATCATTATTGCTCTACTCGGCTCTCGTGTTCTTCATGAGATACATAATCGTTACTAGCCGATTACTACAAGGAGATCATTATTATTATTACTCCCTGTTCATTTGGATACAGCAGTTGTGGCAAATTGTTATTGCTATATTTATGGGAATATACTTTTGTTGAAGTTCGTCACCAAATTATTATCAAAACACAAGATTATACACTTATTATTGCAAATTCGCGGATTTTTACAGTTTGATACAAAACAAAATTCATTTATAAAAGTTAAATTAGAAACAGTTTTGGAATATGTAAATATTTTTCAATAATTATTGTGCATAAGTTGCTTAATCTTAAAAAGTAATTAATTAGTTATGTATAATATATATATATATATATATATATATATATATATATATATATATATATATATATATATATATATATATATATATATATATATATATATATATATATAAGTACAAAACTATATGAATTAATGGGTACACTCCAGCATAAAGAATGCAAGGTGGGAAAATGAAAAATTACAAATGGAAGAAGAATGTAAACCGTGGACACGTGTTTCTGACTAATTGGTCTTCATCAGCATGGTGTAGCTGAGTTAAAATGATGGACAAAATTCAAAAAAGATACTAAAGGAATACCACTGACAGGAAGCCAGTCGCATCTTTGTGGCTTCCACTTGGATGACTCAATATGTGAGCATCGACCAAGTATCGCACACGCGGGCAACTATAGCAACCTGCGTGGGATTCCAGACCCAGGAGAATATAAAGGAACACAGAAGGAGGTAATAACGCGGGTTTAAATACATTGCAGTACAAAACAATATGAATTAATGGGCACACGCCCGCATAAAGAATGCAAGGTGGGAAAATGCATGCAGTTTTCCTTTAGTGTCCTTTTTGAGTTTTTTCCATCATTTTAACTCAGTTACACCGTGCTGTAGAAGACTAATTAGTCAGAAACACGTGTCCACGGTTTGCATTGTTCTTCCATTTGTAATTTTGCATTTTCCCACCTTGCATTCTTTATGCGGGCGTGTACCCATTAATTCATATTGTTTTGTAATATATTCAGCCTGCTGATAGACCGCTGTATTACATAGGATTCCGTGCAATACAAGCGGAATCTATCGATGGCCTGGATTGATTACCGCAAGGCATTTGATACAACATCACACGAGATATTGTTGCTCGAATGTCTTGCGGTACCAGCACCACTACTAAGATGCATAGGAAAGCTGCTGCCGCTTTGGAAGACTCGCTTCACCATAACATCAGGTGCAGAGCGGTCCACCACAGAGCAGGTGGCATTTAGAAGAGGAGTTTTCCAGGGTGACTCCCTGAGTTCTCTCCTCTTCTGCATCTCACTGCTGCCGTTGTCTGTTGGACTCCGCCAAATCCGCGGATATCAATGTGGACCATCCAACACCTGGAGACATAAGGTCATCCATCTATTTTATATGGATGACCTTTATACCTATGGAGAGTGCGAACAACAAAACGCTCTTAGGGTGGTTGCAGAATACATGCGGGCGATTGGTATGAAGTTCGGTTTGGGCAAATGTGCAGTCGTCCACCTCAAGAGAGGACGATGCGGGGAATTCTCTGATGATGCGCAGCTCGCAGACGGAAGCATCCTAAGACATCTGATGCCGGAGAGATCTATACATATCTGGGTGTGCAACAAAGGTATATTCAGGATGTAAAACAAATAAAGGATTCTCTCTGCGGCAAGTACAGACACCGCCTCCGAAAGATTTGGTCTTCCGAACTTTCGGGGAAGAACAAGGTGTCTGCAACTAATATGCTTGCCGTACCGGTTCTGCTCTACTCATTCGGAGTAGTAAAGTGGACGGTAGATGAGCTGCGCCAATTAGACAGAGATACCCGTAAGATGATGAATATTCACAGAAGTATTAATCCTAGATCGTCCGTTCCTCGTGTGTACCTCCCACGTCAACGGGGGGGGGGGAGGCGAGGACTCTTGAGCGTGGAGTGTACGTATGGCAGAGTAGTACTGAGTATGGCATGTAACATCCTCAGGAGCTCAGATTCCCTCTTGCGGTTTGTGAAACCTCACGAAACTGTAGGAGTGGGAGCAGGATTGTTTAAGGGAACAAAAAGAGCCGCAGATGAACTCGGTCTCGCATTTGACATCAGGCGAGAAGGTGCTGATGTAGAGTCAGTCACCGAACTTCAGCCAAATCGTCTGAAAACCCGAATCAGAGCTGCCGAGCAGGAAAATCTGTTTCGGCAGCACGTCGATAAACCCCAGCATGGTGTCTTCTATAAGAACATAGAAACACTGGGTTTATCGACCAGGCTGACATTCGCCTTTCTAAGGTCAGCCGGGTTTAAGTCAGAGACCGAGGGATTCATTGTGGCCTGCCACGATGATGTTATCAACACTTTGATCTACCGTAGCCGCGTGTGGCGTGTAGAGGTTCCTGATATCAACTGCAGGACCTGCCATCAGGCACCGGAATCGCTCATGCACTTACTTTCTGCATGCCCCATATATGCGATTTCGGCCTACATCCACCGACATAACGCGGCTTTACGAGTGCTATACTACCATCTAAAGCACTCGTACGGGGTAGACCAGACACCAGTGCTGCCTTACGTCCCCGGAGATATTGAGTCTGTTGTCGAGAACGAGAAATGCCGGATTTACTGGAACTACTCGTTCCCGACTGTCAGGCTAATCCAAGCCAACAAGCCTGACACAGTCCTCCTCGATCATCAACTCAAGGTGATGTATGTCATCGAGTTCTCGGCACCTGCGGAGAAAAACATCACCTTGAAGGAGGAGGAGAAACGGACCAAATACCGCGATCTCCGGTACGAGCTCCAAGTGCTGTACCCAGGCTACTCGGTAAAAAAATGATCGTCCTAATAATCGGTATACTCGGAGGGGATAAAGCCTACGCTGCTGTCGGAACTGAAGATCATAACGGCTTGCCAAAAGGCAGCCGAATAGTTGGCAGGCCAAATGCAGAAGGCGGTCATTCTGGGTTATCTCCGTCTGCTTAGGGCATACGATTCTGGTATCTACAGTCACTAACCCCACTGGATGTGGTGAGTGGCTGTAGTTAATGCGCCGGCGCGACTCCTGTGAGGTGTCGGAGGCCACGGGAAGACTGTCCGGCATTGGATATTCCGAAAAAAAAAACACGTCTTTATTCATTTCAATATTCTCCCAGATTACAAAATATTGCAAGGGAAACTATACAACATTATGAATATAAACAAATTACACAAAAAAGTTTATAATATTACGTTATGTAAATAAATTTAGACTACGTAAGACAATAATCGGATGGAGACATTCAAATAGAAAAGCTAAAGTCAGTTTATAAGTAATAATAATTATTGCTCCAAAAGCAGTGTTTTTAATTTTTTTTGAAATTCACTACTGAATAATCTTTAATTTGAACTGATAATCCATTATACAACTTACTTGCATTTTAAGTAAAACATCTTTTAAACAAGCAGTCGAAGTGACAGTTCTGAGTCATTTGCAGATGGATAATACTCAATCGGTCAGGAAAGTAGCTGAGGCTTCCGGTGTATCACGAAGCTGTGTCCATCGAATTGTAAAGGCTCACAAATTTCATCTACATAAATTTAAATTGGTACACGAATTAAACGAAGATGATCCGGATCGACGGCTTGAATTCTGTGAGATTTTTAGTGAACAATTAAACGGTAATGCCAATCGACTGTACAATACGTGTTTTACTGATGAATCGACATTTCAGTTAAATGGGGAGGTAAACAGGCACAATTGTAGGTATTGGAGTGAAACCAATCCACATTTGTTCATGGAAACTCATACCTAAAGGCCTCAGAAGTTAAATGTTTGGGCTGGCATCTTAGGGGATCACATTGCCGAGCTGTTTTTTATTCCTGACAACTTAAATGGCGAAAGGTACCACGATCTGTTAGAAAATAACATCGACCCAATGATTACCCAAATCGTCGAAGAAGACGATAATCTTTTAGAGGACGAATTGTTTCTTCAACAGGATGGGGCACCCCCACATTTTGCGATAGCAGTCCGTAAATTTTTGGATAATCGGTTTCCTGAGCGATGGATTGGAAGAAGAGGTCCTGTGGAGTGGCCCGCTAGGTCACCCGATTTAACTCCCTTGGATTTCTTTCTGTAGGGACATTTGAAATCGAAGGTATTTGCAACAAAACCCGCATTTCTGGAAGAGTTACGTGAAAGAATTGTTCGAGAATGCAGTTTATTGGCTCCAGATTTGTTCAGACATGTTCGTACAGAATTTCAAGACAGATTATACTACTGTACGGAAGTCGCTTGGGGTCATTTTGACCAATACATACGATAATTTAAATTGCTTGTTTTATTTTTTTTCCCGAACCTAAAATAATGAAACAATTATTTCTCAGGAACGCATCGATAAAAGTTTAAAAAAAATACACAATTATGTAGAGAATTGAAAGGCCGTGCAAAAGATGTATCACTCGACCCCCCTTACCATTTGAATTTTTTGAGGGGGTGGCCGTGTAGCGTAGAGGGATGATGATAGGTATACAAGTATTACATTAAAATATGCCCCCTTGGAAACAAGGTCGACGTGTTTCACCAATTTTTCAAAAAAATGTTTATCTCCAAGTTATTCAGGGTGCCTACTTTTGGTTGGGACACCCTGTATATATAATCGCAGGTATCAACCCTGCGTGTTATGGCTTAACATAATGGGAATGCAACAATAACTCACTAATAAATTATTGATTCACAATAACCGTCTAAAAGGTTTTATTAAAAAACAGAGACGACAAACTTGACAAGAAGCCATTTAGCCAATTAAATATTCTGCTTTTAAAAATATCATTAAGAAAATTTACATAAATACTAAGTAGAAGAACAGCTTTTATTTACGTATCTTGAGATACAAGAAGTAAAACTTTAATAAATTCAAATTGGGGAGCACATCTTCAACTTTAAACGGTATTAAACAAAAGTTTAGATCTTATCTTAATGCGCTGCACTTAATTAATACTCAAATTACCTAAACATAGCTTTAATTATTATGAAAGAATATTCTCAAAAATTACCCCATTTAATTAACTCAATGCTTCCCAGCCCTCTTTATCCTCGGCCTGGACCATTAGGCCTAAGGGGTTTTATAATATTCTTCCATTATGAATATAGATTAGAAGGGTGCTCGAAGTAAATGTTGTAATTTATAAAAATTGTGTAAACAGACTGTACCATATCTAAATCTAGGAAGCCAGTTTTATATTTTTATTCCAAATAATTAACTACAGGAAATGAACAAATAAATTGGCTTCATTCGAGACAAATTTGCGTAAAACTAATATTTGCAAAATGTGTTTTATGGCCTGTAGAAATTAATGTTGGTAAATTTCCAGCTTTTTGTATTCGAATACTCGTTCGAAAAAATATTCGAATTAATATCGGAATTAATTGAATATTTGAACTAATCGAATAAACGAATTATCCGAATATTCGAACTATTCGACTATTCGAATATTCAAATAGTTTGAATAATCAAGCTTGTCGAATAATCTGAGTCATCGAATATTTATTGCATTATTATTAAATTGATTTTGTTATTCAAATAGGTATAGGTATGAATATTTTGGTATGTATTAAGAGTTGTTACTTTTTAGTGCATTTTTTTTAAAATTAGGTTTATTAAAAATTAATGCGGTTTTAGACTGAACAAGAAAAAATCAAATAAAACTTGCGAAAATTGGTCACATATAAAATCATTTGATTTATTAATATGTGAACTATATAAATCAACTGAACAAACTACTACTACTATAAAGCACAACAATATTATTTTATAAACAAAAGCGATTAAAACAGAGCCCCTCAAAATAAGAGGTTGGGCAAGGTACTGCTCAGAAAACAATTTTTTTCGCGTTATATGATTTAAGGCAGGAAAGCTTGATGGTGACAATGTTACCGGCTTAGAAAAACTCTTTCCTAGGGTATACCTTCTTAATACCTACCACTTACCTACTTTGGATATGAACCCATTTGAAAATTTGAACATTCGAGTGTATTCGAATATTTGATTTAGAATTAATTCGAATTTGAATACTGAAATATTCGATTATTCGCATTAATCGTAATCGATTTTCAGCCTCAATAGAAATGTATCAAAATTTCCCTTAAATCCGAGAGTCGGACAGCTTCAAAATAGCGTCTTTATACAGGATGTTTCGAAATGACTATCTAATTGGCAACAATGTGTTGTATTCGCCAAACAGGACTATGATGTATCTACATACGTTATTTATTATAACGGTTATTAACATGGTTATTAAGAGTTATAGCCAATCAGATATAAAATTGTTTCTAAAGGGTGGTTTCTGATTGGATAGGAGTTTTAATAGGCTTGTTATATTAACATAAGAGGATAGGTGCATCATAGGCCTGAAAGTAAGAAAAAAGTTCGTGTAAACGCATTTTCTAAAATGGTTTGTTCTTGAGAATGTGTGTCGAATGTGTCACTCAAAATTTTTCAAAAAATTGTTGGGGGATCACTGTGAAATTACCGTTTTTAACAAACTTGCATAATTTCCAGCTTTGCCTCTACATGTAGGCTGGGGACGGAATCAGGTATTACAAAAAAATGTCTGTATGATTTTTTTCCCAAAAATAATTCAATACCTTAATCTAAAATATGCAAAAAATTTACTCTTGTTTCAACGATTTAAAAAATTTTAAAAGGGTCAGGAAAAGTTGAATAATATTTAATACAAATGACGAAGCAAAGCAAATTGACAGCAATGATTGCGATATTATTAAATTATGTCCCTTGTCTAGTGAACAATACATTTTGCGATCCCTCGTTTATTATTCACTACAAATTTGCGGATCTATACAGGCGTTATTTTGTTAAAGAACTAATCGTATTCCTTCATTCAGCTCCTCTCTAGTCTGAGGTCTACCTTTACATACAGTGTTTCTGATAGTATTCTATATAAAGGTCCAATGGTGTAAGGTCCGAAGACCGTGGAGGCCACTCTACTAGGGAACTATTTCATTCTATTCATTGATTTGTGAATTTGCGTGTGAGCCAGTTCGTCACTACCTTCGAATTATTAATAGAGACGCCATCAAGCTGGATATATGTTCTTTCTAATTCCCTCTATCATAATAAGGATTGTGAATAAATAGTTTCCTAGTTGGGCGCCCTCTGTTGTAGCTGTTTCGTTTACCATTATCGGAATAATTATCAATAATGGATTTTCAACAGATTTTTCTTTGTAAAAAAAATATTTGTTCTAACCAAATCTAGGGTTTTGTCTTTTGGCGTGATTCTGAATAAGTTTTTTTAACAAAATCTTTTGGAAAAAAAGCCTAATATGATTGCATTTTTGGTTTTTATTCATGATCGAAGTAGGTTACCATTTAGCATCGATAAATGGTAACCTGTTTATTAAATAATATGTAGGACTTCTGAAACTTTATATTATGAAATAGAAAAATAGAAATAAGTGTAAAATCAAGTCATTTACCGGTCTATTTCCAAAAAACGGGACACTCCTCGCAATAAAAAAAATCGTAGTAAAAAGTAAATCATTCATAGAATACATAAAGAAATAGTTCTTATAAATTAGTGTACAGCTTTTAGGACATACAAAAGTATATTTCTAAAAAACTTAAATTGATGCAGAAAGCAGCTGCAGAGAAAATTGTATTGCCGTAAACCTTCAGGTCACTTCTTGTTCCCTATAATAAAATAACTTCTAAGCTAGAGCAGACGGACATGAAATCAGGCGGTATAGTGCAAGTTACGTGCTCGAATTGGGGGAGACTCAACTTAGACACAGCACAGAGCATAAGGTATAATTTCTTCAACACATAAAGAGAATACGCTGATGTCCAGATCGCCGGACCCACTATCCCCCGGGAACTTTAAAGAAATTGCCGATCTATGAGTCTCGATTTGTTACGTCGTCAATATACGATCAAAAAGATGCTCATGGAGATTCTCTCGTATCCGAGAGAAAATTCTATATGGTTATAAAAAGTGGCGTGCTTTTGCCTTGAAACTGAAAACCGTTTACGCAAGAGCGGTTGGGTTTTATTTGTTTGTTATTTTCTGTGGAGAGCCTAAGGGTACTTTGGTAAATATTGTTATGGTACGTGTTTGTTTTTTAGTGGATATACAGGTTATTATTTCGAGGGTTATAAAATTGTATGTAGCATTCATGGACACAGGAAATTTGATTCCGCTATACAGTATTTTACATATTTATTAACTTCTTTTATACACATACTGAGGAAAAACGTTAATAGAACAGTTTTTACGATTACCTATGGCGAAACCACATTCACATTAAATTAACAATAAAATCAACTTAAAATGAAAATACAATCTATACTCATTTTCAGTTATCTTGGCGACTGTATGCAACAATATACGCATTATGTTCATTGTTTTCACTCCCCAACGTCATTAACACTTATATATGTTGATGCAATAAGTGGCTTACGTGTCATAGATTATATAACACAGGCCTGCATGGTTTTAGGGATCCACAATTTTTAGAGTAAGTAAGTCGTTCTGAACTCTGCAGTATTATTAGTTTTCGTGTATCACGCACTGTGTCCTCTAAACATACATAACGACATTATTAGTAATTAATACATATCTTTTTAAAATAAAATTGTTAAGGACCACTTCCTTTTAATCTAGAAGTTTCTAGTTAGAACCAGAATATACACATAGTATTCGGAAAGCACATACAACAGTCAGTAGTAAGTTAACTGTGGTTGAACGTGTGCTTACAGTATATAATAGCGTGATAAAGTTATTAAAAATTCGTCATGTCCTCAAGACATTGTAAAAACAGCGCCGATGTGTTTTATTACATTTGTGGTTCATATACAGTTAAAAAAAGACAAACCACAACTGGATGATATGTGGAGATTATAAAATCTTAGATATGCTCTTAGGCCAACAGTCTGGCTATACTAAAATGCCCTGTTTCTTATGCGAATGGGGCAGTAGAGCACGAGGTGAACATTGGCAAAAGAAAGAAAAAGTTCTTCTGCCTCCGTTACACATTAAGTTGAGGCTAATGAAGTAATTTGTTAAAGCTCTCGACAAAAACTGTAACTGCTTCAAGTATTTGTATTCAAAGTTTCCTAGTTTATCAGAAGCCAAGCTTAAGGAAGGTATTTTTGTTGGGCCACAAATTAGAGAGTTAATGAAAGACAGAGTGTTTGACTCAACACTGAATGATGAAGAAAAGGCTGCATGGGTTGGCTTTAAAAATGTAGTTTAAAAGTTCTTAGGTAATAACAGAGATTCTGATTTCAAGGATATAGTCAACGATATGTTAGAAAATTATAAAACATTGGGGTGCAATATGGTTTGAACCGTCATGTTTTTCATTCCCATCTTGACTATTTTCCAGAAAATCCCGGGGCGGTGAGTGAAGAACAGGGTGAAAGGTTCCACCAGGACATTAAACAGATGGAGATGAGATATCAAGGAAGATGGAACGTCGCCATGATGGTTGACTATTGTTGGTGCTTAAAGAGAGAATCTTCTGAAGGTGAAACTTCACATAAACGGGCTTCAACTAAGCGTTCATTTGAAAGTAAAAGAAAGCGTTTTCATTCGCAAAGAGACATGTAAAAATGTTAACAACTTTTTTGTAATATTATTTTCTTGTAGGTACTTATAAATTTTGATTTAAATTTTGTAATTAAAAATGAGAAGTATTTTACTGCAATGCATTATTTTAATACATTTTATTAGAAAACTGTTCATGTATTTTTACTTTGTGAAAAAACCATTTTTGGATTCTGCATGAAACAGTCATACAGAATTACATTAAAATATAGAACCTCCACCATAAGTTTTATTTTGCAGGCCTGTGTAATTAATAACTAACAACTACTTTGACTTTTTATAAACAGTGGTAGCAAAAATGTTTTGACAAAAGTTATTGTCTTCGGTGACAAAGCATAGTAAAAATCTGGTGAACCTCTTATTACTTCAGGAAAAACACATAACTAACTAAATTGAAGAATAATGACGTTGATGTATCCAAATCTGACTCGTAACATTATGTATATTCTTTGTAAATGAGATCTCACGAGATATCAGTAGATTTTAGTTGCGACAGGAACCTCACTGTTCTTTTTATTTATCTCATTTTGATATTACCTGAGAATTCTCAGCACTCCCCTTACCGATCTGCGTAACCTACTTTATATTTCTGTATCTCATCTCTCTTCACAGAACACAAATAGATAAAAGTTGTCTCCTCATTTAAATTTTCAGTCATATTCTTAATATGTCTATACTATCGACAATGATTTTTAATTAATATGAGTTTAATTAATTAATTTTTATTTTACATGTGTAGTGGCTGTTCTTGTATACATTGACAAAACTTTTATACATATTTCTTTTTTTACTGTAAATGTAAATTTATTTAATCTTGAATTAAGTGATTGAGAGAATCTCGATTCTGGTACTTATTTGGGTATTATTTTTAATATTTATTAATATTTTGTAAATTATATATTTTTTATTTGATAACCAAAAACTAATATCTACTATAGGCATTTACGGAAACATAACCTGAGTTAATAACCTAAGTTACTTATATTATGGGTTGGGTTATTATCAGGTTATATTGGTATCTGAACGCACGACGTGATCCGATGATTACAGATAAAAATCGTCATCTGTTAATTGGAATATACCAATATAAAAGTACATCAAGTCTGTATTGATATTTGGTACTTGTATTATGAAAAATAATGTCTAAACTATATATTAGCACGTTACGGAATGTACGGCTTTATAAATTTCTCCAACGATTTCTTCTTCGTCATCAATATCTTCGTCTAGTTGGAAAAGTCGTACCGCATAACGCAAATTTTGATTTATCGTATTTTTAATCTTAATCATCTTTTATTCACATTCACAATGTTTTGTTTAAGTTGGTTATGTACTTATTAAAAAACTGATAAAAATCCAAATTTAGAGCGCTGAACTATGAAGTAACCCAAATGACCCTACAAGTTGAGTAGGGCAGAATTACGTTAACTTGGTTAGTAACCTATGTGGGTTTTCGTAAGAGTTTACTTTAACTCGATCAAGTAAACGAAAACAAAATCGTCAACTAGATTAGCAGACCCCTAACTGAATTAGGTTTCCGTAAATGCCTTATTTGTCCGTTACTGGCGTGTACACAACAAACAACTTTTGAATTTAAATTTCATATTTGGGAGTTCAGTTGTTGAAATAAATTTTACTTTTTCATCTTATTGGCTTGAAACTAATTTTATTTATCTATAGATGGAAAAATATTAGTGTCGTAGAAGAAAATCATATAATGAAAATGGACGTTTGGAAGATTGGAAATAGTAAATTTGTCCGAATCGGAATACTGGTGCGTCTGCATGTCTGTGTCTCTGTGGCCTGTGTAGTAATACAGATGACTGGGAGATCCAAGGTAGAATACTACTGAATATTAGTGATATCGGTGCATCAGGGAGGTCATTCTCATGAAGGCTCAAAAAAATTTTTTCAATATTTTTCTCTACCTAATTAGGTTAAAACTTTTCATATGATGAAATTAATATGAAAAGGTTTCCACAAACACCAAACATTTGTCCTGAAGTGGATTGGAACCTTTGATGTGAAGATATAACACTGACATAGTTTTCCACGAAACACCGAAACACCATATACTGCACTCGACATGTGTTTCGCCAACCAAGTTTGCATCATCTGGAGATGATTAATACTAACTAAGTTTTAATCATCTCCAGATGATGCCAACTTGGTTGACGAAACGCACGTCGAATGCAGATATGGTGTTTTGATGTTTAGTGGAAAACTACGTCAGTGTTACCAAACATTTGAATTATCTCCAGATGATGTCAACTTCATTGGTGAAACTACTTCAGTGTTAGCATTATCTCCTATGAAAAATCTACCTATCTTAAAACAGATGTTTTATTAAAGAGAAGGGTTTTCCTGCAATTTTACACAGGGGCTTTTGATTCCGAAAAACTTATCCTATTAATATTTTGTGATTTTCATAGAAAAAATACTAAAAAAAATATATGTTTGATTAATAGCCTGGCTGAGTTCAAAGAATCGAAAATATAGTAAAAATTAATTTCAAATTAGCAGGATTCATGAATTTCAGCCACAAATTTTTTCTTTGCATTACAACTTTCCATAATACATTGTATACATACAAACATGGATATATAAAAATTGTATGAAGGATAAAACAATTTTTTCTCCAACTTCACCTTTTCTAGTTTAATTCATCCAACATTTTCAGCTTAACAACATTGCGTGCGTGAACATGGCTGTCAGTAAAAAACTTTATTGATATAAAGCGACATTTCAGCGCAACGACAATACACAAACAAGACACAAAATTATCTTGGAGATAACAAGATCAATTTTGTAGCAGAAAAAGTACTACAATTGTGCAATAAATAGCATGAAGTGATCGTGTTCATAGAACTGGGGAGAGAGAGACTTGGGCAAAAACCGATGTAATCGAATGTGGACGGCATGTACGTAGAGCGGCGTGTAAAAATGAGTTGGCGCTGAATAGTGTACGTCGTAAAGCACATCTGGTGACACCTGGAAGGTCGAAAGGCTCCCACGGCTGGCTGCCCCACATTTTATGGTTTGGTTATCATATGCGAAGACTTCGACAAGGTGTGAACAGTCCTGGAATTTCAAATATTAAAAGTTAATATTAAATACAATTTTCGATGAAATCATGTTGAAATCTCAATAATTACTATACATAGAATAACAACAGGAAATTCCAAATTTCCTAGATAGTATCAAAGTATCAACAAAATTCTTTTTAAACCGCTAAATTACGGAAATGTTCAGAAACGGCCCCCAAAATTATACTAAAAAATGTTATCCTGTTAGTAATGTATAGTTAAACCTAAGAAATAGAATAACCGTTTGCGTAAAATGTTTTAAATTTGTCAGAAATTGTTTTATCAAATTACTTAAATTGAACTGAATGGTAAACTAGATCAGATATCACCGACCTGGCAAAAGCGATGCTAAATTAGGTCAAATTTACTACTTTTCATAAAGGTCTATTTTGATATAGTTAATAATGATGTAAAAGGAATTATCAGCTTAAAACTTTTCAATGGTAAAGGGGGTTAAGTTACATCTGAAAGGTTAAATGGTAACGACTATTTGCGCTATCCTTCTACTCGTATATCATCTGTTTCAAAAGTGAAACAGAAAGGGGGTTACGCCTGTAGACGATTTTGATGAAGAATATGAATAAACATGTTGTAATTATCGTTTTCTACAAGAAAAATTAATGAATTAATCTGACAAATGATGCTAACGACGCTGAAGTTGATTTGAAGAAGTTACAAGATGAGGATGTTTGACCCCAGATGAATAGTTACAAATTGTAATCAATTCATTAGTTTATTAATTTTCTCTAATTCCAATCGAAATTATCCTCTGTAAGAAAATAAAAAATAAGTAACAAATAAAAACAAATTCTTGACAAATGTGTCCATGTGAGAAGTCATGGTATATGAAAGGGGATGAAAAAAAAATTCTTATATCATTAGGGAAATAATACTTCCTCTAACAGTATAGAGAGAAAAACTAAATTGTTGAATATGTACCAAATAATATATTCCCGGCACCATTTATTCCCTAATATTTGTTACTTGATATTCTCTTAAACAAATTTGACAACTCCCATATTTTTATTATCATTATCTAAGTACTATTTTCTCATCATGTTTTTGTGCTAGATACACGAAAAGAAAACGCGTCAATTATTTTACTACAACATTGTGTGATGAGAATTGTAATTGTTTTCATTAAATTTTGTACTTCATTGTCACATATGAAAGGACTGTAAAGTAAATATTAGCAGTAAAATTGTTGTAGTTATAAACTGTTTTATTTGATTTTATTCTCTTAGGATGGTAAAAGTAACCATTAAGTCAAAGCAAGAAATCAACTATAATGTGCAAACAATTACTCAGTCTTTGTTGAACTCAAACAAACGTTGTACAAAGTACATACATATATCATTGTAAACATTTTAATAACAAGATTCCCGGGAAATTCCGTTATAAACTGTATGGCATTGCGAAATAATAGGTAGCAAAATTTGCTTGTAGAGATAATTTTAATTTAGAGATATACGCACACAAGCAATAAGTCGCCATCCGATTTGTGTACCATCAGATTGTTGCTATTGCGTTATGCATTACGTACGTATCATTTTATTTCATTCCAAAATGCCGTCCAGTCCAGACCTAATACCTAACTCTGTGATTTTGTTAATTTATTATGTGTGTTATGAGTGGTCAGAATTAATTTCGTTAAATAATAAACACGCTGAGATGTGGACAGATGTATTTAACTGTTAGCCAATTGGGAATGTCAAATGTGTGGCAACCCGTAAAACATATCACATTCTGAACTATATAGTGTTTCCATCAACAGATGGCACGTTGTATCACCTGTAGTTCTGATCCACAAAAACTTCAACGAATATTGGTAAAACATATCTACTGCTACTGGAAAAGGGGATCACATCGCAAAACGCGAAATATCAATATTCTCTTCGTAAAATATTTGGTGGTGTTACTTAATTATACATATCCGATGACTCCTCGCAGTTAAAAAACTGTAGCTTGCCATTTATGATGTGCTAAATACTACTATTGTACTTAACGGCTATAATAACTAAATTTTTTACTGATTTATGTAGAAAATGTTCAAAATACATCTTATAATGTTGTAGTAAAATCTCCAACTCTGGTGAAACGTAGCAGTGATGTAGTAGAATAGCCAATTGTAGTATTTGGTACAACACTTTTCTTTCCGTGTAGCCTAAAAGATAAACAAATATTTTCCCATTTTTTAACCATATCTTAACGTACTTATTTTAGCTTTTTTAAAATAATGGCTGTGCTAAAAATGTTGTATGATTTTTTTATACCTACTCTCAGAGCTGTCAGGTACTTCAATTAAAAGAATTGAAATAGTAATTTAATTATTTTTAAGTAATTAAATTACTTTAATTCAATTACTTTTTTTGGACGCCTTAAAATAATTGGTATTTGAATTACTTTTGTAAAAGTAATTGTAGTTGGTAATTGTTTTATTGTTTTTGGTAATTGAAGTACTGAACAAATAATTCAATTCCTTTTGGGTAATTCAATTCCTTTCAGATACTTTAATTACTTTAAAATAATTGAAATTGTAACGAAAATATTCCGAGAAAAATTGCAACGCGCTCGGCTTTAATAACTTGTCTGAGCT
The DNA here is from genome assembly GCA_029963845.1 of Rhamnusium bicolor. Taxonomy (NCBI): domain Eukaryota; kingdom Metazoa; phylum Arthropoda; class Insecta; order Coleoptera; family Cerambycidae; genus Rhamnusium; species Rhamnusium bicolor. The sequence goes on along the minus strand of JANEYF010003574.1, from coordinate 152,173 downwards.
TGTCGTTTGACAGTATTTTCGTTTTCTTTCAGTTATCCAGTGCACTACACAGTATACAGTAGCTGTGACTGCAAGAAAACCATGTTTTTAATTATTTCTGTCCTTGTGTTTTTAATTCTTAAAAAGTTGCCTGGCAAGGTACGTAAATATTAAATAATAAATTTGTTCTTTACTATTTTTTAATTAAATATTAATATATGTTATACATATATCTCCGATATTGGCAATATCTATTATTTTACCTATTTGATTTAATCAAATACCTATTAATATTAGTTACACTGACAAAATTTTTTAATAATGATTGTAGAAACAAAATTTTTGCACAGAAAAGCGTTTCACGTTGAACACAAATATTGTCTGTGTATGTCTGTGTGTAGACCATTTCTTGTCAATACAATAATTTCTTTTAGACTTGAAAATTTTATTTTAAATTTAGTACCTATATATGTAAAATAGCTTGGTAGAATATTACCTACATACGTGTTTGAATGACCTAATAATTATTTAAAAATACATGTACATTGTGCCTCTTTTTTGGTAGGTATTTGAATTTCTTTTATTTTCAGTCGATATTTCAATTATTTTTGGTAATTCAATTACATTCAAAGTAATTCAATTAAATAGAGTAATTGAAGTATAAGGTAAAGTAATTGAATTCCTTTACTTGAAAAAAAATATATTATTTTCGACGAGTAATTGATACTTGAAGTACTGTGTAAAATGAGGAGTAATTGGTAATGGAAATATTTACTACTTTGATTGATAATTGGTAATTGGTACTTCAATTACTTTTAATGGGTAATTGTGACAGCTCTGCCTACTCTAAATTTTTTTTAGTTTTCCAAATTTTGTGAATAATGAAATAGCCACGAGACTATTGTCATGGAAAAAAAATTGTTTTTGAAAATAGCTTTTATTACAATCCCATCTTCTTTTTGTGGTATATTTTTTTATATTGCAAAATTTGCATTACAGTAACCTGAAGATGAGATCGTATTGACCCTGCAACTAGTAGTGGAAAAATTATAATTGTGTGAGAAAAATACAAGACTTCTTATGTCACTCTTTGTCATACAAATAAAAAAATACCAAAACTGCTGCTACATCTTACCATCGAATCAGATATCAGTAGATAGGTTTTAAAATTTTAGTTAGTAAAAGTTGCTGGTACATTCGTGAGAGCTATTATTTTGTGTAAGCTTTAATAGCGTTTTAGAGGATTAGGCAATGGGAGTAGTGTTTGGTCAATACTATCCTAACAATTTATGAAATATAAATCAAGAGATACATCAGGTTAATGTTCTTTTCCATATTTCTCAAAGAACTGTCTAATTACTCTTGTAGATGTCGTCTGGTATTGACATTTTGGAAAATACTGCAATAAATTTCTCGATTACACGCTTGATGTAGTTATCAGTTGCTAAAAGGTCCTCAATAAATACAACTACCAGATCGTACATTCTCATCATAACCATAACCACCCTTGAAGTATTAACTATATGATGTTCTAATACAAACTGAGAGTTACGGCGTTTTCTTTAATTACCTTACTCTTCTGTCATCATCTTATTCTTTCAAACAGAGCGTGAATGGCATTGAAAATAACTGAATATCATTATTTGTCCAAATGACCCGTTCTTACCATTACAAATTTGAGATGTTATTAAAGCAATTTTTTGTGTGCTACCATCTTTTTGGGCACCCTGTAGCAGTCGAAAAATGATCTCTTTCTTGTCAAATATTTCTCAAGCTATCCTTTGGAATCACCAAAACCTTTCTGCCCACTGTATCTATGCTCATCAGCGTCTAATGATTAAATCACATGGTCTAACAGCCAAGTACATCAGAAATATTGTAGTTCAACCTTCTAGCATTTTTTCTTAGAGATAAGTTAAACCATCTGCCCTTATTGTTAACATCTGGAAAATAATATTATTTACTAATGACTGGAGAACGTCAATAATTTTGTCAAATATTGATATTTGCATTATTACACAATATATTAAGCTTATATTTTCAATGTTGAGAAATTTTATTTACATCATATTGCTTCTTTTGAACCATATAGCATATATTTTCGGATTATCAAACTATCTGTCAACGAGATATAGTTTTACAATACGTTAACTTGTAATATAAAATACAGGAACAATAAAAATATATGAAATCGTAATAATTAATGAGTGAATTAAAAAAATGCTGTTTTGTTCCATATTTGTTATTTCCCAAGATTTTCGATATTTCAAATGAATTTTACATTCACCACCATATGAAATTGATGCATTAAAAATAAAATCGTAAATACATGTTTTGAAATGTTTACAAGACTAAAACACACGATCATTGGCAATGTTATATAACAAATCCAAGATGTTTTAAAATTTAAGGAAATATAATCATTAAATTTTCAGCTTGGTAAATTATACAAAATAACAAAAATAACCTCAGGCGACTTTTAAAATCAGCATATTTCTTAATGGATTGTTTTAAGAAGTATCGCGATGTTTAAAATTCAAATGAAATCAGATCCTAATTAACTCCTTTGTTGTTTTAAATTTTGTTGTTGCTATAACAAAAAAATTAATTAATTAGCCTTGTGAAAGTATAATTTGGCTTCATTATTTCCCTCTAATTAGCGTCAAGTTGGCGTAAAATAAGTTCTATGTTTATATTAATTATTTCTTTACGCTGAAGACATGATTAAGTATTTCTAAACAATATGTGTAATTAATTTTATTATTAAATATAATTGAAGATGTTCTCATTTTTTTATCTTTTTATTTAAGAAAACATTTTTTACATTGTTGTGTGAATTATGATTTAAATATATTGTCTATCTAAAAAATGTCTCACATCGAAAAAGATTAACCTGAAATTGTGGAAATTTCGTCCTTGAGAAATTTGTTTTGCTCTAACTGTTACCAACACATTGTTAGAAGAAACTTTGTTGTGGATAAATGATAGCAAAAGAAAGAAAAATTATCTTAGGTCAGTAGCGTCTCGTTTTTTTTTTTTGGAAAAAATACCTTCGACACGCCTCCTCACGCCTCTAGTTAAATCAGAGAGATGAAAACTATGGTGAGAAGTGTTCTGATGTACGTAATGTTGACCTTCCAAATTTCATAACAGTATCTCAATCATTTGAAGAACTTTATTTATACTGCACATCATACAGAAAATTTCCACTTACATGGTATACAGTGTTGGTTACTACAAGTTTAAACTTAAACATTAGTAGACAGACAGACAAGATAAACATAATTTTTGACAAATACATCTTAGAAGCTATAGCATTATATATAAACTAACAATTTTTTTAAAGTTGATATGGAAAAATCTATATCGTGCAATTTCATAAACTCATTAGTAGTAATTAGGCACTTGTTAACGGGTGAAATCATATTTGTTGTCTTAAAGGTATGATCCCTTCTTCTTAATCTAATATCAGGTACATTGATAGAGATTTCTGCGAAAATGTCAGGTACATTCAGTTTGTTAAAAACTTTAAATATAAATAATATCTCAATAGTTTTTCTTCTTTCATTATCTCCAGAAAAATACAGGAAAAACTGAAAATAATTTAAAATTTCAACGCCCTCTATTTCGAAAACTAGGCATTTTTAGCTATAATTTCATATGATAGATCCATATTGTTTTGGCGTGATGTATCGATTCTCTAATTTTCCCGATTAAAATCTGGCCCACCCTGTATATTTGTTATATGTATTTATGTATTTTGTATTCAAAGTCTACAGTAGTGAAAATGCAATATGTCAGACCAAGCTCCAGGGAAATATTACCGAAACGGACACAGAGCATTTATTGACAGCCAGTAGATTGTTCCCCGATCTAGTGGCCGCTGGACACCCGCTATAACTCTCCAGCACCCTCCCTTCATGTCACCATGTAAAAAAGGAATATTTATTTCGTTTCGCATAGTTTTATTTTTATTGGATATTGGATTCGATCTGCTGGAAATTGTGATTGCTTTTTTTGCTCGTTTTAATATTATTCTTGTTTACTCCAGGGATTTTGAGCATACACAAAATGCCAATAAAAATACTTTTAATTTATACTGTGTTAAAATATACACGAGCAAAAAAAATTACTGAAAAATCCAGACATCTATATAATCTAATTTGCTACACGATGGCTATATTTTTTCTCGTTTGGGCGATTCGAATTTGGTAGTGGCAATTTACCTCGGGCGAGTTCGAGACAGATTTTAATTGGAAATAATATTATGAAACGTATTCACAAAGATACTGTTGTAATTTATCTTATTTTTTCCTTCTGGTAACGAGGCTAATGTTTCCTTTGCCAATTAACTTTCCTATGACTATGGAATACTTTTGTATTAATATCAAAATATTTTCAAATACTTGTAATTACTATTACCTTCTAGTAGTTAGTAGAATTATTTCTGTATGTGCTTATTAAAGTAGAAAACACTATTCAAAAGTTTTTAAAATGTAGTCAAAATGTTTTTAAAATTTTACGAATCCGACATTTTATTTGCTTAATAGTATGTATTTCTAGAAAAAATAATAATTTAATTTATGGAATGAAACGAAAATATAATAACCCTAAAAAATTTGTTGCTAATTACCATTTTCTAACTTTTACAAAAACAGAATATAACAAAAGTTAGAAAAGTTAGAAAATAATAATTTTTTTAAAAGTAAGTTGATATGTAGATAATCTAACATCTCCTTCTTACGCCTTTGACATATCTTATTAATATATCCTTTGTAACTGGAGTTTTCCATTATAAATTAAAATTCGCTATTGTGAAACCTCTCTTTAAAAACGGGGATGACTTTGATGTTACTAATTTCCGATCGTCTCCTATCAACTTTCTCGAAAATTTACGAATCCATTATGAATGAGACACTTTATAAATATTTACAGAAAAAAAGATAATTAATGAATCACAACATGGCTTTGTCAAAGGCAAAGGTGTGGATACGACTTTATTTTCCTTTATCAATGAAGTAGATGACTCTATCGACAAAAAATCCTACGCTTTCGGGTTATACATAGACATAAGTAAAGTCTTTAATTGCATAAATCATGAATTATCATTAGAAAAAATGTATAGATATGATGTACGTGGCACAGCATATAATTTGTTCAAATCTTATCTTGGTAATCAATGCCATGGGGTCTCCATATCCCTTGACGATAAGTTTATACAATCAGAGGTTTCTCACCACTATCTATTGGGGTTCCTCAGGGATCTATTCTTGGACCCAACTATTCTTAATATTTGTCAATGACTTACTTACACAAAGCACTTACGGGATATCCAGATTTATTAATCACTTACGCCGATGACACAAATGCTTTATTGAAATCGTAAGATCTATCTAATTTTGAGGAAACTGCCAATTTAATTTTTGATAAACTAGTAAAATGGCTAGAAAAAAATAAATTACCACTTAACAAAAATAAAACCGCTATGATGATATTTAGATCCTCTCATTGCAATGTAATTCATGACAACGGAATTACCCTCGGCAATAATTTTACAGTGTTCTTTCAATCCGTCAAATTCCTAGGAATACATCTTGATAAGACTCTTGATTGTGTCCTTCAAGTGGATAATCTATGTTATAAGTTAACAACAGCATGTTACTGACTTAAGTCTATATTACGGCAGTGCAGTCAGTATATCTTGATATCTTTGTATAATGCTAGGTTTATTCACATCTTTGGTATGGAATTATTCACTGGGGCTTAAGTAAAGATTTCAATAGAGCATATCTCATACAAAAATACGCATTTCGTATTCTTGGAGATCTCAAACCAATAGAATCCTGCAGAGTGCCTTTTAAAAACTTTAAGATTTTGACTGCTAAAGCTGTTTACATTTTGGAAATATTATGTTTTTGCCATTTTCATTATTTACCAAACATAAAATAGACCACCTATATTCTACTCATCATAAACATATCCTTTGTCCCGAGCGCCACAATTCTACGCTATATCAAAAAGGTGCATACTATAATGGTTGTCATTTATACAACATTATCCCTTTAGGGTAAGAACTCAAAAAACATTAATATTTTCAAAAATAATTAAAGGAATATATTAATATCATATGTCATTTTGTGCATTTGTTATACTGTTTTTTTTCTATCAATATCATTTCATTTTATTCTATTATTTTACAAATTATTGTTTACAATTTAGTGTCATAATTTTATAACACATAAAATTTGTTCTCGCTTTACTTTATTCCTTGACAAATTTTGTATTTTCTGTTTGTCCAATTATTTTGTTTTTTTTTGAGACATTTTTTGACCTGTTTTCTATGTACCTGCTTCAGTGTAATGCATATAAAAATAAAGTGGTATTATTATTATTATTATTATTATTAATAAATTAAACTCGACACTATCCAAATAATTAATTTATTATTCTTTATACAAAAACTGTATATGAAACAAATAAAATGTCAGATTTTTTGAAATGTAGTAAAGGCGTTGGTCAAGTTAGATGTCAAGAGGATCAGTGTGTTTACCAAAGTTACATTAGACCTATCATTAAAATATTTAATTTAAATAATATGTTCGTGTTTCTTTGAACCCCTGATGATTTCAGATAAGAATGAAAGATGTTGTGCAGCGGCCTATAGGGGTTTTACATTTTTGTACTGTAACTGGAGGGAATCGTTTCTTAAATGTAATTTTTTTTTGGTAAATCGAAATTTATTTAATCTCAGTCTTTTCTGCTTCTAATACCGTGAGCGCCAAAACGAACGACTGTTACTTCCTCACCCCTCAAAGTGAGTGAGGGTTATGTATTCGGGAAAAAAATTTTGAAAATTTTTATTGCATTTCTGGATGAATATCGACGAATACAAAATTTTAGACAGAAAAAATTGTCTTTCTGTGTGTTTGTGTTCGCGATAGCAGCTACAATTTTTGAGATAAAGCTTTCAAATTTGGTACACACATTCTAGAGGTCAAGGAAGAGATTTAGTTCGTTGATGAGCAAAATTGGTTTAAAAAAAATATTAGTGACATTCCACCAATGTGAAAAATTGCTCGCTGATACGAATGGAAAGTGGTTGATATCAATCAAAGCAGGAGGCTTTGGAGATTAAACTTTAAAACAATACTGAAAAAAAAAACGAAAATTGGTGTATATAAATTTTAAATTTAGATATAATACCACGGCGAGCCAAATTACCACAATAAAATAGCTCGTCTCCAAACAATACTGATATAGAGAGCGGGAATGTCCAACTCCGCTTATTTTCACGTAGAAAAAAAATATTCTTTTATATTTATAACATTTCACAATTTACTGATGGCTTTCTTATAATTTGGAAAAAATTTTGAAGGAAATTTAGAAGACAAAAATAAACAAAAAGAAAGGAAGAGAAAGGTGAAAATTTTGAATTTTTGTACCCTATCTATAGAAGGAAATGTCCTTCGTCTTGTGGGAGGGCCGTGGTGGCTTAAAAATGTTGTCGAAATATTAGTAACGGTTGGTATGGTAATTTGTGTTTTATCCGAAAAGGCGCTAACGCTAACTACCTTATTTGAGTGGTGTTGGCGGTTAGAGGACTACCAGAGAGTATAAATTCGTAGAATCGTTGAGAACTATCTCTGATATAGTCCACTATGGTTACAATGTCGTTGCAAATTTGGCGTAACAAAAGAACTGTCCTTACTAGGCTACAGAAAACTCTTGCCAAATCCATGAATGACCGCTATGTTTTCCGAAGGTTACTGTCTGGTGCTTAGTTTCTGCCTCAAGGATCACAGGGCCACATTTTCTTTTAAGATAATGGTGAAACAGTAACATCACAGAGATATCCTAGAAATGCTTGAAAACTTTTTCCTACATCAAGTTGGAGAAGAGGATGTCAACACATATTAGTGTCAACAAGATAGCGCGACAAGCCATACGGCTAGAGTGTTCATAACGCTCCTCTAACGACTTTTTCATGAGCGTTTTATTTCTCTAACTTCAGTTGGCCTGCAAGGGTGCCTGATATAATATTCCGGACTTTTTCTTTTGGGGCTGACTGTAGAGCAGGCAGGGTGTACGTATAAAAGCTCCGAACTTTGGAAGAAATGAAAAGAAATATCTGTAATGAAATTGAAGCTATCCCTGAAGTTATTCTTCAATGATTTTTGGCAAATTTTGTTAGATGTTTGGAAGAATGTATTGTAATGAATAGAGGTCATTTAACTGATATAATATTTCATTATATTCCCATTCTTCCTCTTTGGAATGTATTTTTTGTTATCTTCTTACGTTGAACCAATAAAAAGTTATTAGCAAAATATAATGGATAATTTATTTTGATACTTACTAGTACGAATACTGCTCGTATTATTTAATACAATGTTTTCTTGCATATAGTTGTAAGTAGTTGCATTAATAATTCCTGCGATAAAATGTATTTGAAGTGTTGTGCTTAATTTATTATCTACCTAAAACTTTGTACACTAGTGCATTCTGATAATAATAGTGTAAACTATATTTTTGTTATCTTATTAGGTTTGAAAGGATGCTTACGTAATATCCAAATAATTAATATATTGTTTTTTCTAGAAATATTTAATATCTTAATAATTTTAATTTTCTTTTCATCGCAATAGATATATGGGTTGTTACCATGTTTAGTATATTAGCTACGTTAACGAACAAAACTTGTTTAGCAATCTGAGAAAATCCACGTTAATCTTTAACGTAATTCAAACTAAATTTGCAGTATGTCATGTAGATGAAAATACTGTAAATATTTCTAGTTTCAAAATGGGTGCTAATTTCTGGAGATTGTCCCCATTTAAAATGGTCTTAAGACAAATCATGGCTAAAAAAATACATCTAAAAAATCCTAAGATCTCTAGAAGAAATAAACGCAAATAACCTTTAAATGTGTCGTCTAAAATTTTTAAGAAAATTTCAATATTTTTGCCAAAATTGTAATTGGTATGTTAGTTTTTATTATGTATTTTGTTAACAACAAATATGCGTGGGTCGCTTATATACTAAAAACTGATATCTGAATCAAGTTCGTGTGCATTTATTTCAAAAACCAAAAGTAGTTCTAAAAAATGCGCAGAAAGGATGTTTTAGATAATTTTATGAATTACGGATATTTTAGGCAAATGTGGCCGCCATATATCTGCACCTTGTATTTTATTTAAAATTTGTTATTTTGTCGGCTTCATCTAAACTGAAAATATCATATTTCATAGAGGACTAATATATAATTCTTACCACTGGTTACAAATACTTATTCTTAACACTTTTGCTTGCCACAAAAGCATGGTTCAAGGATCATATCAGTACAAGTTTACAAACATATCCTAATAAAGGATAATCCGTAATCTCGTTGTATGTCGGCAGGATTAGGCAATTTCAAAGTGACCGGCTACTTTGTCACCTTACAGACATATTTTCCTTGAGGATTATGATATTCTGAAGAATATTTTGCGGTAGACTGAGTTTAACAGGTAATTAGCCTCTTTGTTGACAAATAGTTGGTATAAACAGTTGGAAATAGGAACCATTTATTCTTTTTTTTAAATACTTTCTAGTTGGAAGATATCTTTAAAGATCTAAATAGACAGGATAACATTGTAATGGGGATGTCCCACTACACTAAATATTGGATTTATTTTAATGTATGTGTTCTGCATTATATATTATATATTATGTAATCCATATCTACGTGGTTGCTATTTTAAAGTTATCAGCATTTCAAAAAAAATAAAAAATTGTGTAATTTCATAAATAAAGATAGCATTAGCACAAACAAGGTACGTTAAAGTGAGGTAACAATACTCGTTTATTGCAAAAATCATAATAATTTATGAATAATGCTATAGTTGGCGATCGTTGTTTGTAATTTAGGGATATTCCAAGTCTGCAGTTTGCAGTGCTGACCTGTATGTGTCTGTGAATTCAGAGTCTGTATCTGTTTTATGTCATATAGTAATTTTTAAAGTTGCGTGAAAAATGTACCACAAAAACTACTTACACGTATTGCTTTTGTTTGTGCATAGAGAAACTAAAAATAAAACCTTTGTCTGTGTGTTTGTGTAATTTTGAACTGAACATGCATCGAATTGGAAACGTAGGGTACTTTCGACTCCCATCAGCTGTAATTGAATAGCACAAATGTGGTCTAGTTAACAGAACGTGTTATTTTAAGTATATTATGAAGTTTGAAAAACTAATATTAATGGGTATTTAACATTTAAAACAATTATTATTGTTTTATTTTGTTAATTTTGTGTGCTCAAAATTGAGACGAGTTTGTATTTTACGGAATTGTCTCGTGATATGGAAAAATTGCTTTTATACCTTCAAAAAAGAAGATCACTACAAATAGTGATGAATTTCCAAATATTACACATGGAAATAGTGTTATTTATTTGGTTTTTGAGTGTAGTGTCTATACAAAGAAAGAATTGTGTGTGTTAGTGGTTGAGTGAAGGAAGTCCTTTAAGGAATTTTCCGCAAGAGAAGCTTGTTGTAAAGGTCAGATTAATAAGTTCAATTATCAGTTATCATCACTCTCAGTATCAGAGATTTATTCACTATAATTTATTATAATAGATTGGGTATATTTCCATTTTTAAATTGTACAATACTCACAAAGATGTAAATATTTTGAGTTCCTCATTTCGTATTTGTACGAGTATTTTCATGAAAACACAGATATTATGAAAAATAACAAATTTAATGATGTGAAAAAATGTAAATCAATCAATCAATAGTGAGAAAAATGTTTTAAGCTGTAGTTGGATGCTTTAAAACAATTCAATCAATCCATAGGTTACTATGTTTTACTTTTCCGGCTGTTACAAGATGTTTAATTTTCGAGAAAAATATTTAATTTAAAAAAATGAGTACATTTTGACTGGTAACACAGTTAGATGTTATTTATCTAATGCTAAAAAGAAAAAAAAAAAGAAAAGAATTTTCGCCAAGTAATGGACATTGAGATAAAATTTAGCAACACTGCCATAACTTACGTACAAGGCTAGCTTCGTCAGCGGTTCTCAAACAATTTGGTTAATTTTTTAAAATATTTTTTTCTGCTACTTCTGAGGAACTTTTACTAAGGTAAATTTTTAGCAATCGACTTCTTTTACCAAGTACTACCTCTCGGTAAAAATATATTTCCAAGTTCGTAAACACCCTGTATATGTGAGGACCGTACAGTCTTCAGTTTTATTCACTGCGTGTGGTTTAGTCCGAAACTAGCTAGATAACATTCGTCGACGAAAATTTAAAATTTGTTTTCCTTTTATGGTGAAAAAAATTTTAAAAATATGAAATCTTAGGTTTTCAAATACTAACAGGCAAGCAAACAAAAAAAATGTGGGACTTGCCAGTGTTATATATATTGATCAATTTGTAACGTACTTGTTTTAAATATTTATTATAAAATATGCCTACTATTACTTATATCATATTACAAATGACTCATCCAGTTGTTATTCTAGGCTATATGTAGGAAGGCAATATATAAGCAAAAATATCTTTAATTCAAATCAAGACACGAGCCGGGTAATATTAAAATTATTTTGAAGAAAGTGATCCGATAAGTCAATGAGGCAATCATAATTTCTTCAGGCAGTTTGTTATTCTTTGCAATTGATAATGAGTGATAAGTGATAGGATTATTACATATTACTAATAGTATGATTTATTTAAGCCTATTATTATTATTATTATTATTATTATGTTTTTTTGGACCTCGTATCAGTAAATGGAAAAAATTTTAAGTTGGTCACATTCATAATGTACTGTAACATATAAGGCTTTCAATCAAATTTTTCTTACGTTGTTGTTGTTTCGCGTTGCATCATTTTATCTGCTATACGATTTGAAGGTATTGAACCTTTACTTTAACTTCAATATCTTAAAAACGTAATTTTTAAATTTTTTCTGATTCGCTGTTTTTATTATGTTCGCATAAAGTGAGCGCTTAATACATTTAAATGGTATAGTAGTCAATTTCTTTGATTATCAGTCAGCACTTTTATTAATAATTTAAAGTAGCCTACAAACTGTCAATACTGACGACAGATTTTTTTAATTTAAAAAATGAAAACAGCAAGGGTGGATAAGAATAGCCTATATGCTTTCCCTGTTATATACGTCAGTATATCGGCAATACATAGCTTGTCAGAGGAGTCGGCTCTTGACTGACATTGATTACAGGCCCCGGATTGGCATATGTCGGTATCAATTATTATTATCTATTCAGTTTAAAGTTTTAAAAGGATGCTCATTAAATCGGCATTAGGATTGAATAATTTTTTTCATTATATATAAAAATAAATAATAATTTAGATTATATACCCCGTAATAGAAGACATAATTAATACATATTTACGAAAATCCTCTAGGAATAACCTGGGAACCATCTTTGTTCTCTTTCATCTAAACTTTTTGAAATAAGACGGAACTATTACCATATCATTCAGAGTGACTATTCGTGAATGTTCCATTTATTGATGTAACGTCCTATTATGCATACAGGGTGACAATTTAAAAACTTGCACTAGCTATATCTCTGGAAATACAGGGGGAACTCAAATACTGTAATAAGCAGGGATCGGAAATATATGCCATTTTTCAAAATGGACAGTTATAAAGAGCCTATAATTGAATTAATTGATATGTATGCGTTTAGTTATATAGGTACCTAATATATGCACCAGTTCGTCAACCAGTATTGTGACAGGAAGCAGGGACAGATGTATGTAATATTATATGTAAGTACCATTTGTTCCGCTCCCTGGTAACAAGTGATGAACCTACACCTTCGCCCTCCACCTCAGCTATTTTAACTAAAAAATCTTAAACAACAACCCCCTGCTTGTAATACTTCATTGAAAAGCGCTTGAAAAATACTTTCGATTGGTACCAAGGCAAGTTTATTTTGGTCTAGTAGTTTTCGATTAAATCATGGAAAATGCACTAGAAAATCTATGCATGTTTTGGCTTAGGTAACTGGAGTGTCAGTTGGCACATACTATACTGTATTGAAGAAAAATTTGCACTTATTTCCATATCGCCTGTGCACAAGAACTCCATGAAGTTTGTCGGCTGCTTTTGAAAAGTAATTTTGATGAAGAACTTTTTGACAAAACCTTCTTCTTCGACGAAGCCACGTATCATCTCAGTGGTTATAATATGTTCTCTAATAATAGAGAAAATCAAATAATACAACTTATAGAGTGTGTCTCCGGATGTAGTACCCAAAACTTGTAAACTTTTGTATTTTAAAATTTTCTAAGAAAAATAATCCTTTCTCAAATAATTAAGAATATAAGATTGACTCAAGAAAACTGTCTGCATTTTTCTTTTGAGAAAAATGTCATTAAAAAATGTGCCTGATTCATATAACAGGCTTAAATGTAGAAATTATGAGAAAAAATTGAAGTCAAAAAATAAACATGCAATAAATGAGAAATGGACTCATAAAAAAACTGTCCGTATTATTCTTTTCAGAGGAAAATACCAATAGGAAATGTTTTTCATTATCATTAAATAAGCTTATATGCAGAATTTTGTAAATAAAATGTCATGGAAAATAAAAATTTTCGTCTCTTTCAACATTTTTGTCGTGGGATCAACCGTTGCTGAGTTAATTTGAAAAAAAACAAATTTTTGCATCTTTCATTCAAGATGGCGGCTCTCGCCTCCCTCTCCAAGGTCGAAAATTTGGATTTTTCATCAGGGTTCCGACATAAACAACATGTATAAAAATGGTCTCTACCCCACCTTATATGGCAAAGGCTTTTTTTCTTTCTACTGACTGGATTATTGCCTATGTTTGGAGTAACAAAATAAAAAATCTTAGGAACAAATTGATATTAGAATTTTTATAATATATCTAATAAATAAAATAAGATTGGTTTCAGTTACACAAATTTATTCAAATTTATCTGACATATGTCTCACGACATTATCATAGAGTCTAAAAACTAAACAAAAAGTGAAATCATTCAGTTCATTTAGTTATACCGTGGAATATTGACCAATTTGAAACTTTACTAAGGTATTTATTATTGGTCTATTAACAAATTCAATTTGAGTATTTGTGACTTCTTCATTGTTTCCTAGAATTCTTAGGGCTTTTCTAATTTCGAGAATTTTTAACAGATGTAGGATTTTTCCTTTATTTACATTATGTAGAAGTTTATCGTTGTTATTATTAAAGAAGTGGTTCTAATACAATGTTCTGCAAAACCCGTTGATTTGCTGTTATCTAAAGACGAATAGACAAACTCAGACTGACAAATTTACAGGACAACATTAAGAATAAACTGACAGAACATCAGAACGCAGAATGGAACAATAAAATTGCTAAGCTCTCCAAAAAAAGATAACTCTGTGTGGGATTTAACCAAGCTACTGCGGCGCGATAAAAATTACATACCGATAGTGATAACTAACGGACAGACTGCATTGACGGATATAGACAAAACTGACGTAATCTGAAACCAGGAAAAGATCCCACTTTACTCAATAATAATAGGCCTATTTCTTTGCTAAATTCCCTCGAGAAGATAGCTGAGAAAATAATACTTAATAAATTTATCAACAAAAGGGAACTAATTCCTCACATACAATTTGACTTCAGACGGGGACACAACATCACGCTGTCGCTGTGCAGAGTGGTGTACGATGACATCGAGGGATTTAACCGTAAACAAAACTAACATGTTATTATTGGGTATTGAAATAGCATTCAAAACTTTTTAGCATGCAGGTCTCCTGCATAAACTAAAACATTTACACAAACTTCCTGATCATTACATTACGTTAATAAAGTCATACCTAGCTGACAGAAACTTTAATGTTCGAATAAACAACACCATGTCGGACAATTATGACATCAGGGCGGGCGTACCGCAGGGGACGGTACAATACCCACGCTTTTTAATCTCTATTTATTAAGCTGATCTTACCCACCCTCTTACGCAAACCATCATGTACGCCGATGACACGACAATATACGCCAAATAATTTTTCGCACAAACAGCTGCAACCAAAATACGCTACCACCTGGAAAAATTATTACATTACAACACAGACTGGAAAATTACAATAAACGAGAACAAGACCGAGACCATTACTTTCACTAAGAAATTTACAAATATACGCACATTTACGCCACTTATAATCAATAATAAAATAATTGAAGAAAAGAAGACTGTGAAGTACTTAAGACTGACATTTGGTCAACGTTTCTCGTTTAAACCTCACATTACGAATACTATTAACAAGGCGTATACGAACCTACACAGATTTTACCCACTAATTAACCGACATTTCGTTATAAATACTGAAAACAAACTATTACTCTATAAAACCATAATACGACCAATACTGACGTATGGTTGCGTTGCTTGGAACCGGATGTCCCATACACAATACGGACGCCTTCAAGTAACGCAAAATAAATTGCTGGGACTAATGACAAACTCAAATAGATACATACAGATAAACGACCTACAGAGACAAGCGAAAATACCACTTATACGAGACTATATCACAAACACTGCCCAAAAAATTTCTGGAAGAATTCATGCCCAAACTTAACTAGACACATCACTGAAATACGCAGACATACACATAAACTCCTAAACGAGAATTTACCTCTATACAACGACGCCAATTAATGACGACAACATACACACAACGACAGACTCACACACTATAACACACATACATATATCCTATTTTATCAACATACCCTATCCTCCACTCCTTCCACCCCCTGCACGAATGAGTGCGCTTCCTCCCGCTTGAAACACACAAACTAAACATTAATTTTCCTAAACAGATTTTTTTCTCACAGTTTTCCTGTACAATGTTATTAAACCCTTTTTATGTAAAGTCTAACTATATGTCAGTTATTTTAAACTGTCTAGTATAAATCATTAATATGCACTGTATTTTAACAGGAAAGTGCCATACTCAAGAAAACTAAAAAGAAGCGAGTAGCAACAACATCGGCTACCAGGACGGCCGCACTCCTGGCGGTAATTGGCACCATGGAGGTTTATTTTTGTATAAAACAACTTTATATAAAATATTACTATTACCCATGTTTCTTATGTATTTATTTATTGAAATATATAAATGAAATACTTAGCTTCTAAGTAGATTTATATATAAATAGGCAATAAAGCAATATAAATTGGAAATTGGAAATTGACTCTCACTCAAAAGTCCCGGATTCGAATCCCGGCTATGGCATTGGGATTTTTCTATGAGAGAGATTATTCGTAGTTTACTAGCATATTGGATGTGTGTCTGTTGTCGCTAAATGTGTAGCCCCTTCTCGCACAACGTCAGGTTAGGGATACAGGGGGTTGTATTATCTGTGCTGTTTATTATTATTATTTTTAATATTATGTTTTTTTTAAACCTTATTTCTATACTTCTACCACTCTGACCTATATACAAGGCATCCCAATTACCACATTTTATTTCATTTACACCAGACTTCTCAATATTTATATATGTATGCCTTTACTTTTAACACAGAGAATTACTTACACAAAATTTCAGACAGAAAAATGTTGACTGTGTATCTTTGTGGTTTGCGATAGCAGCTACAGTTTTTGAGATAGAGCTTTCATATCTGATACACACATTCTAGAGGTCAAGGAAGAGATTAAGTTCGTTGATGAGCAAAATCGGTCCCAATGTCTAAAAGAAATATTAGTGACATTCCACCAATGTGACTTTTTTGAAACGTCAAAATGTGACTTTTTTGAAACGTCAAAAAATTTGACTTTTTTGAAACATCAAAATGTGACTTTTTTAAAACGTCAAAATGTGACTTTTTTGAAACGTCAAAATGTGACTTTCTTGAAACGTCAAAAATTACTTTTATTATAACCTCCACCACACGTCGAATTTTATTACGGTGAGGAAGTTCTGATCCCCATGTAATTGGCAGCGGTTTTTTTTAGTTTAGTATTTACATTTTTTGATAATGGTCATGAGACCGAAAAATATGTTAGATAAATCTGTATAAATTTGTGGAACTAAAACCAAGCGTTTATCTTAACTAAACTTACTTTATTTCAGTATTTTACCAAGAACCAAACGCTGACTGAATACAATAAATATCTAGTAGATATCATAGAAGGGCATTTTCTCATATATTAAATTTAATATCTATAAAACTAAAACATATTTTTTTATTTACTTTTGTTTATAATTAAATTAATAAATTTTTTTGCCATAATATAAATTTCTTTCAAATAATTACTATTATTCTTCTATTATTCTTTCATATTTATACGTCTTTAGACATGTGTCCACCAAAACCAAACTAGTAATAATTTTTCCCAGTTTTCTCTTTTCCTATTTGTCATTTATTTTAATTCATACAGGATGTAATATTTTTCAGCAAGATACCTAGAAATATAATCATAGTGTAGTTCCAACTGGTAAAATTGAGTTAGGCTTTAAAAGTAAGGAATTTTCTGAACACAAACATAATTATTATTGGCTGGATCTCTAAATTGTATTAATATCAACTAATCAAACCAGTAATGTAACGGACGGAGATGAGCAAAGTTAGTAATCTTAGATATTCAAAGTTAGCAAGAAGGTCCACAACTTCATTAATCTACTGGATACAATTAATGTTCGAATAGCGATGCTTACTTGTAAATTTAATTGGAAGTAACTTGGATGGATTTGAATGGGGCTTATCAAATTCTGTCCAAGTATCCATAAACTTCAATAATACAAGTTTGGCCCATTCGATTTCATCCCAACATATTATGTTTCACTTAGCGAAACGACAGATATAGCCAAGGACTGGGCATAAGATTTTTCTGGTATTTCAGTTCTTAGGGGTGTATCTCAAACAAGGTAACAAGCCTATACTGCCGTGTAATGTAAAAACCTAGTAATTAAAAAAAAATCTTGTTTTTAATAGAAATTATTGTTATTTTGTTAAATATTAATTTAATGCTTTATCAGAAATGAATGTTAACTATTTATTTTAGATGTATTTAGAACCAACTATTCACGATTTTAAAATAGAAAATTAATATCATCAGCTTCCTTCAAAATACTGAAATCGCATTTTCTCAGTGTTGATGCCTGGCAAGTAGGCCGCAGGTAGGTCTTTTTATCCACATTTTCTCAGTAAATCGAGTTACTAATCTTGCTTTGTACAGCAGTATAACTTGCTTGGTTTTTAACCGGTCTTAATGATATTGCATACACTTTTAATACCTACAAATTGTCATATTTTCTCTTCCTGTTTGGCCAGAAGCGACATTAACTATTTTTATTTAAATAGCAACCCCAATTTTTTTTCGACGCATCAGTAATGCCGTTTTGAAAATTAAAAATCGGCAAAAAAATGGCACACTTGCAGGCAATTTTGCTTTTACCCATTAAAAGCCATGAAACAAAATCCTAAAGAAAAAGTGTGGATAAGTTGGCCATGGAATAAGTCTAAAACATTACACAGAATATTTTTAAAGGAAACTCAGCTTCAAATATAGTATTTTACCTACAAATTATGCACTTTATTTCAAAAAATAAATAAAAGCGATATTTTTGAACAACCTGGGAAAAGTGCCATTTAAAACGTGATTTTTAAATAGCAACATTAATATTTTTTTGCATAATTTTGAAGGGATAAAATCAAACTTGCAGGTAAAGAAGCTTACAAACTTTCAAATTTGTAGATATTAGAAATATTCATGACAATATGTCATTTATTTGTGTCTAATTTTGCCTTGATATAAAATTATGTTTTAAATTTTCTATCAAATCACAAACAAGAAATATTTAGTCGATTACTTTATTTTATCGCTGTTGTTTTAAATGCCACTTTTTTCAAATTATTTTATGCAGGAATGAATATCCATTATTATCAAAAGCAAACACAAATTACGCAGCTAAGTTAAAGGCACAGGTGGCTGACCATTGAATTTCAAAAACAATTGCAGATTTTGACAGGTAGGTTAGTGCAATCTGAGCGATAATAATTAATTTTGCGTTTACGTAAAATTTCCGTTATCCCAAAAGTGCGAAAGTGGATATATTATCAGTATTCGGCGAATGTAGAAAAATTAAAATGAAGCGAAATTGTATGCTCAACGCTACCTCGAAAGAAACCATTTAGATTCAGATATTTTGTAAAGTTAGGCAGCAAATGCGAATAGAGATAAATAACCCACACATAAAAAATATAATCAACGAAGATGTAGAGATTGAAATCTTACAATTACCTAGCTTATATAGAGGTGAATCCTACGATCTACAAGAGATATTGCTGTTAAGAGGAATATTAACCAAGCCTCAATATTTAGAATATTAAAATAAAACACAAATTCAAAAGCTATGACGGTCATCATTATTTCTATGAAGGGAATTCTCCTAGTGGTGTACAGTTTTGTAATTGGCTGTTGCAATATTATGTCCAAGATTTTGTAACGGGTATATTCTTTTCTGAGGGCTTACCAACTTCGGTATGTTTAACGAGAATAATAATAAGATTTGAGCTCGTGAAGATACTCATATAATGAAGCTAGTTGATCACCAAGAACTCTGTGGAGTTATTGTTAGGATGGGTGTCTTAGGCACACACATAATAGAGACACGAAAACAGTTTCAGAACTCAAAAAATCGTGCAATTGGCCGAAACACTGGCGTTACTTGTTATAAAAGATCCATGAATAGTATTTTTATTCATCAGTTTTAAGTTTTTATAATATTTTATATGACGTTTGTTTTCTTTATAACACTTTTGTATGTTTCTAATAAAAGTTAATTTTCGTTATTTATGTCCTTGCGCTGGGTTACAATTTTTCGATCCTGAAACATGGTGGATGTAGAAAAATACACCATTCACGCAACCGTAGGACAGTGGTCCAAAATAAATAAAAAGTTGACAAAATTCCTAATAAATTGAACGACAATAGATCATTTAAAATGATCTATTGTTGTTCAATTTATTAGTATTTTGGCAGTAGAAGAAGAATATGTAAAATTTAACCTCAATATAGATTGCTGGATGATCGCAATTCTTTTTTTAAAATATTTGTACATTTTATAAAAAAAAACCATTTTATTATATACATTGTTGAATTGTTCTTTAAAATGTTATATGAATTATCTGATATTGACGAAACCGTGTTATAGTGTAAAAATATCTGGCTATATTGATAAATATATTTTTGACGCTGTCTCAAATCGATAAATAACTTGTATTACATTCATTGTAGATTCTGATGAAGACATATATTAAATGCACACACCGGTCAATGTAGATAAATAGTAGTTGTTATTTTATGTCCAAATCACCCACAAACCTTCTTGTTATAAATTATATTGTGGACACGAAAAAATTGAGTTTAAAGAAAATGTTGATATTGGCTACTGCACAATCCTTCGCACTTCCATCACTTAATTAGAGATTCGAATTATATCGTCATTTTTCGTTATCTTGACACTTTTATAATAGTAGAGGATCCTAATTAAAGACGACCTTCACCCATCCGTTTAATGGATGAAAAATATTTTATATTAATTTTAATATATTATAAAATATATCGCGAGTGGGTTGGCTAAAAAATTCATGGCAAGACTATGATTAATTAAAAATTCAAAAATAACTTTTTTTTAACATTGCACTCATTTGTTTGAGGAACAAATTTTATTCCAATCGAAACTATGCAAACGTTAGGCTGTCTATTTTTTCCTGGCGTAACTATTGGGTTGGCAGGTATAAACAGGTAATTCGATAATAGTAATTTACATTCATCTGTTTAATGAATAAATCTTATATCAAAATAAAGGTAATTAAATTGCGAACAGAATGATATAGGGTTGTCTGCGAAAAAATCTGTCTTAAATTCTGGTTGGCGAGCTTTAAAAAAGCGAAATATTGGTGAGAATGAAAATGTGCGACAAAGAGGTCGGAGCAAACTATCCGGTGCGATAGAAGAGGACGCAGCATTGCAGTTGCGCGCGGCTCGTCCATCGGATGAAAGAGAGTGCGCATACTATGTATATATATATATATATATATATATATATATATATATATATATATATATATATTATATATATATATATATATATATATATATATATATATATATATATATATATATATATATATATATATATATATATATATATATATATATATATATATATATATATATATATATATATATATATATATATATATATATATATATATATATATATATATATATATATATATATATATATATATATATATATATATATATATGTATATATTTACATATATATTTATATTTATTACATATTTATAATTTTATTTCAAGTCTACTGCCAGTTGCTCCAAAATAATGTTCAGAGTATTTACTAGTATATCGCTACCCTTCTCAATTGCACGAACAAATAGTATGCGCACTCTCTTTCATCCGATGGACGAGCCGCGCGCAACTGCAATGCTGCGTCCTCTTCTATCGTACCAGATAGTTTGCTCGGACCTCTTTGTCGCAGTCGCACATTTTCATTCTCACCAATATTTCGCTTTTTATAGCTCGCCAACCGGAATTTAAACCAGATTTTTCGCAGACAACCCTATATCAGTCTGTTCGCAATTTAATTACCTTTATTTTGATATAAGATTTATTCATTAAACAGATGAATGTAAATTACTAGTATCGAATTACCTGTTTATACCTGCCAACCCAATAGTTACGCCAGGAAAAAAAATAGACAACCTAATGTTTGAATATTCTATAGGCTTCATAGTTTCGATTGGAATACAATTTGTTCCTTAAACAAATGAATGCAATGTTTAAAAAAAAAGTTATTTTTGAATTTTTAATTAATCATAGTCTTACCAGGAATTATTTAGCCAACCCACTCGCGATATATTTTATAACATATTAAAATTATTATAAAATATTTTTTTATCCATTAAACGGATGGGTGAAGGTCATCTTTAATTCGGATCTTGGACTATAACTATAAGTTGTTTAGTATTGTTATAACTGAATTTTCTTTTTCTGTTAATATTTTGACGGACAAAAGATCAATAATTAATTAATTCAATTTTTTGTTCTGAAATTTATGTGTACGCAAAATACTTAATAGAACACTTCTTGCTATAATATATGTATTTCTCTGTCAATTATTCAGTTATCATTTAGACGTACATTAATCAAAATCATAAAAATAGGAAATAAACACAAAAGAACATAATACTTGTTTTATTATCATCTGTGTGATACGCGTAGGTAAATTTTATAACCAAGATACTGAAACGAGATACAGAATTTAGAATACCTTTGTTTCTCGTAAAGTTTTTATTGAAAAATACGCATATATATTTTATTTAGTATACAAAAATAAGACATATAAAATAGAACCATTCGATACTAATGGTGGGATTTACATGATCCTCATAGTGAAATGAGACACTGAGCAGATCAAAGCCGAACGATCTTTTTTTAATCGAAGTTGTTTTTATTTATATTAGACGTGATTACAATTTTTTAGAAAAAAAAATTAAATTTTGGACAAACATTTTTTTTTGGTTTTCAATTATTCAAAAAATGTGTATTTTTTAATAATGAAATAAATACACTATTGACAGCAATACATATGAATATAATCAGATTCTATGTGTTGAATACTGTTAAGTATAATTAAAGGAATCTTTATAACTATATAAAATGTTTCATACAGATAATGAATATCATCACACGAATCGTGAACTTCGCATAATCGCCAGTTGCGCCGGGCTCACGTTCAACTCACGGTATTTTCATAGGAAAACGCGTAAGCCTTAATAATATACACTTGAGATATTTCATTTCAAGCTTCTTGTATACGAAGCTGAGGATCATTGATATTGTCTGGGGGATGTGGTAAATTGCCCTGACTTGTACCAATTACATCCCAGGCATGCTCGATTGGTGGGAGATGGGGTCACCGTGCAGGCCAAGGAACTTATTCACATTAGCTTCTTCCAAAAATTGTAGGGGGTATGTACTATGTTGCGGAAATTTTTGATGAATTAACCCCCCAAGATATGGAACTGTAACAGGTTCTGACACGTTTGTTATGTAACTGACCGCGTTCAAATTGTCCTGAATGAAATCAATGGTGACTAAAACATATTGCACCAATCCGGCACGCGGGCGCGATAAAATAAACTAAGAGTTAGGTATAAAAATGGTTCATAGGACCAATGCCCAAGAGATCTTAGATATCAATGTACATACGCCTAGATACTTTTGTCCTAAATTTTCCAGCTAATCATTTTCCACGGCTCGTGCTGTAGAAAACCTCTCTCTTACATCCAATCTTCTCAGATGACGTTCTTCATGATTTATAGTCCTCCTAGGACGTCCAATCCGCGGCGGCGTTCATAAACACTTTCTTCGGACCACCATAACCAACACCTTTACACAGTTGCTACTTTACGCTCCACGTGGTTGGCAATTTCTCTGAGTGAAAATCCGGCCTCCCTCATACCAATAATCCAATCACGCTCAAAGTAACTTAACTGACGATAATTTTGCTCTAGGCATTGTGGATAATGTTTGCGATAGAAATGTAAACGAAGAACAAGCAAGAATTTGTTCATTTTTACGAAGAAGCTTTCAAAATAAACAGGTTTTACTTATACCTATATTATACCTAATATAAGGGAAGTATAGTAATCGTGATTTTTTTTCTACCTTGATATTTTGATTAATATATATACGTTCTGAACCCTACTGAATCCATTCTGACTATTTTCCGAATGATGTCTGTTGGTGCGTGTGTGTGGATGTGTGTGTGTATGTATGTATCCGCTATAACTCAAAAAATACTAATGGGAGACTTCCCAAATTTGGCAGTTATTATTTCTTGCATTTCTGGACGAATCTCGACGAATTATAATGAAAAAACATAACTTTATGGAAAAAAATCTATCCGTATGTCTGCAGTATCACGATAGCAGCCACAGTTTTTGAGATAAAGCTTTCAAATTTGGTACACTTGTTCTAGCCGACAATGAAAAATTCGGTGATAAGCAAAATTGGCTAGCTCAAAAATTCCCGTTCAGCCGGGACCCAAACTTTTTTTGTATTTGACTTTACAAAAAAATATATTCTTGATGAAAAATTATAAATCATGTCTACTATATCAAGCGAATAAAATATATTTTCCAAGTACTTAAACAAAGCTGATGTAAACTGAAATATTTTACACATTTGGATTCATAAAATGGGGTTAGGAAAATTTAACAGTTTGACGTTTGAAAGGTCTAATTTAGTTACAAAAATGTCAATGTCAATAAACAAAAAATTATTAAAATATATGACATGAATTATTATTGACAGTATCGAATGACTCTGATAATTAATTATTTAAAAATTTTAATGAAACATTTCAAGGTATACTATTTAAAATTTAATTGAGGTAAGTGGAGAATTAAATAGAATGATTTTTTTAGATCAGGATGATATACCTATACTAGTATAAGAAAGTTATGTGCTGGCCACATCAGATATTTTTTTTAATAAAAACCACAGCAAAAACCAAGATAACGTGTTTTTTGTTGAAATGTTAACCATTTCTATGTTACATTAAAGTGCTGTTTCTGTAATAATTTCAAATAAATTGCTTAACTAATACCAGGTGTTACAGTTTTTATTCAAATCAGTATAATTAGGACAAACTATCACGATTGAAAACTGCGTTGTTATTACGAGTGCTGCCCTCATATCACTATTTATTCAGGGGACTAAATGGCTAAAATCCCGAATCAATTAAAAGAGGAAACAAATATTATTGCTGAAGGTAATGGAATTTCGTACGTACAATAATAAAGCATTGTTTTTATTTCTTTAAATTTCATTTGATTAAGATTTAAATTCAATTTTCCAAACATTCAGCGATTCTATTTATCCGTCTATAAATTTTACTTTGTATTTAAATGAATAAATATGAATCTGTGTACTTGGTTACTTGATTGTACAGGGTTATTCATTATAAATTACCCACCTCTTATCATCGTTATTATTGCCTATAGAAGAAATGTTTTAAATAAAAGTTGTGTCTTATGACTGAATTTTGTTAAAATTCTATCAAAAGTTCAGTAGCTTGCAGATTTCTGGGGATACAAAAAATAATCTTTTTTTAAATGGGATACCCTGTATATTATTAAATTTTTGGAATGATCCTTTGTTCCTGATTTCAAAAATATACCATATGTAACTTCTACTGTATACCGTTTTTGAGTTATTAAACGTCGAATATTTTAGTTAAACTAGTTACTGTAAATATGGAAAAGTTAACATTATTAGAGTGAGCTATCAAAGTGACAACTACAATGTTTGATAAGTGACATTTCTTTAATGAAATAATCAAAATCGTTTATAGTGATGAAGAAAAAAACCAAATATTTATACAAAATAGATAACAAAGATTTATTTAAGAAAGGGTCTAGCCGGATAAGCATGTTAAAAATGCCCTTAAAGGAAATTACACGAAATGAGCGTTAAACTATTTTATTAGTTATAGAAAAATATTTGCTAGAGTATTATTCCAAAAATCCAAGGGGGGGCTGAACTTTTGCAAAAAAGGTAATTATTTTTTAAAAAATATGTTGCAACTTACATAATGGGTGAAAAATTTTGAAAAAAATTCTCGAACATAGAGATCTACCAAACGAACTCAGTAAAAATTATTATGCCGTATTTGGCGCGAAATTCAAATTTTAAAAAATTAACAAAAATTAAAAACGCCCCTTTCACCTTTTTTTGAAAAGGTGCTACCATGATTTTTTTTCTAACAGATGTGCCTTTGCATTACTAATACCCCTAATTTTTTTTCAGAATTTTTGATTTGGTGGCATATGCTGAAAAAAAAATAAAAAACTTCACCTCACAGCCCCACAAAAAAAAATTCTGACCTAGCAACGAGACGAGTATGTATTTTTGGTCGCTGATTCCGAATCCGGGGTCAAAAAAAGTCGTACACCCCCAAAAAAAATTTTAGAGCCAAAAAAACACTCCCTGAATATGAGATAACGCTCTGAAAATGATGTTATCATTTTAGTCAATCGTTTTGTTTAATATTTTCGGGAAAAATTGAATGTATTACGATAAAAATAAAGGTAAATTACAGCGTTCACCCTATCGGTTTGAAACGCACCCCCATAGAGGGTAAGAACCACCCTCATCTGCCATCAATCCAATTGATATCGACAATGACTGAAAAACATTTAAAAATGTTTAAGTTTCATTAGGTTTGCAATAAATTGACGTAGAATTCACGTAATACCCCAAAACTACCCCTATATCGTTTCATACCGATAGGATGAACGCTGTAATTTACCTCTATTTTTATCGTAATACATTCAATTTTTCCCAAAAATATTAAACAAAACGATTGATTAAAATGATAACATGATAACAACAATAAAGGTAAATTACAGCGTTCACCCTATCCGGTATGAAACGATATAGGGGTAGTTTTGGGGTATTACGTGAATTCTACGTCAATTTATTGCAAACTTAACGAAACATTTTTAAATGTTTTTTAGTCATTGTCGTTATCAATTGGTTTGGTGGCAGATGAGGGTGGTTCTCACCCTCTATGGGGGTGCGTTTCATACCGATAGGGTGAACGCTGTAATTTACCTTTATTTTTATCGTAATACATTCAATTTTTCCCGAAAATATTAAACAAAACGATTGATTAAAATGATAACATCATTTTCAGAGCGTTATCTCATATTCAGGGAGCGTCTTTTTGGCTCTAAAATTTTTTTTTTGGGGTGTACAACTTTTTTTTGACCCCGGATTCGGAATCAGCGATCAAAAATACATAAGGATATACTCGTTTCGTTGCTAGGTCAGAAATTTTTTTTTTTGTGGGGCTGTGAGGTGAAGTTTTTATTTTTTTTTCAGCATGTGCCACCAAATCAAAAATTCTGAAAAAAATTAGGGGTATTAGTAATGCAAAGGCATATCTGTTAGAAAAAAATCATGGTAGCACCTTTTCAAAAAAAGGTGAAAAGGGCGTTTTTAATTTTTGTTAATTTTTTTAAAATTTGAATTTCGCGCCAAATACGGCATAATAATTTTTACTGAGTTCGTTCGGTAGATCTCTATGTTCGAGAATTTTTTCAAAATTTTTCACCCATTATGTAAGTTGCAACATATTTTTAAAAAATAATTACCTTTTTTGCAAAAGTTCAGCCCCCCCTTGGATTTTTGGAATAATACTCTAGCAAATATTTTTCTATAACTAATAAAATACTTTAACGCTCATTTCGTGTAATTTCCTTTAAGGGCATTTTTAACATGCTTATCCGGCTAGACCCTTTAAATATAAATAAATGATAACTCATAAAACATGTTCGATGTGTCCACAATTATTGTCAATACATAATTGATAGCGTCTTCTAATATTTATAATTGCACCGGAAGTGACTTCATTATTCATATTCAGATTGTTTATTTCAAGCCGAATCCTGTCTCTAATGACTTGAATACTATTATTATTATTATTATTATTATTGACAATATCTTTTAGAAATCCCCCAAAAAATATTCAATAGGGGTCAAATCCATACGATTAGGTGGCCATTTAATAGGTCCATTATAACTTATCCATATTGGGAATACATTAATCAAATTATCTCGAATGGGTAGGACACTATGCAGAGTTTTCCCAGACTGCATCCAAATCATATAATGAAGTTCGACTTCCAGAAAATTCTGCAAAAGAATATTTTCTGCTTCTGGGATAGATAACTCCAGTTAAAGTATAATCATAAAATATAGGCCCAACAATTTTGTTTCTGAAAATTCCACACCAAACGCTACCAGTTTTTCTACCTGATTTTTTATTTGTTTTACCAATCTTTTTCTGTTGTGCTTGTTTTCTCACGACCTTCGATTTTTCCTATTAAAAACTCCTGACGTAGAAAAGGATGATTCATCAGTCTATAATATTTTAGTAAAAAAATCGGGATCTTCATCCAACTTTTGAATCATCTGGCGGCAAAAGTCCAGCCTTTTCCTTTTATGAGCCTCTGTTAAAACTTGTACGGGTAAAATTTTATATGGTCTGTAGCTGTTATTTTTTAACGTGGCGTTGGATTTTGGAATAACTTTTACCTAATTGATCGACTGCATTATTTATACTTCATTCAGAATTTTCTAAAAAATAATACAATGTTTCAAAAAAGTCTATTCGCGAATAAATATGGATGGGCTTATCTTCGAAATGAAGCAGTATATCTAGCTTTTCTTCCTGGTTTGCTTGAACTACACGCTTTCTTCTGCTAAAACTGGAAGTATTATTCACCTTTCGGTAAATATTTTTGAACGTATGTTCTGATGGTTTTGGACAATTTGGATACAACAAGTAAATATTTGGACTTTCTTCCTCATTGTAAACCATTTTGATTATTTAATTAAAGAAATGTCACTTATCAAACATAATAGTTTTCATTTTCATAGCTCACTTTAATAATGTTAACTTTTCCATATTTATAGTAACTAGTTTAACTAAGATATTCGACGTTTAATAACTCAAAAACGGTATATGGTAGGGGTAGCATATGGTATATTTTTGAAACCAGGAACAAAGGATCATTCCAAAAATTTGATAAAGTATAGGATATCCCATTTAAAAAAAATATTGTTTTTTGTATCCCCTGAAATCTGCACGCTACTGTACTTTTGATAGCATTTTAACAAAACTCAGTCATAACCCCACAACTTTTATTTAAAACTTTTTTTACTATAGGCAATAATAACGATGATAAGGGGTGGGCAATTTATAATGAATGACCCTGTACAACGTATTTATGTACTATTTCTTAGTAAAAGATTAGGTTCATGTGACAAGACAATTACAAAAACAATAATGCAAAATAAATGTAAGTAAATTTAAAAAAAGTGTTAACCATTTTTCTAACATTCCAATAGTAAATCAGTTCATGGTACTTTCTGAAGAGATTTATTATTTATCATTTGTTCTGCAATTTTAAATTATAATAAATAGAGTACTAAAAATAATTTTACAAAATTAAAAATTCTAAATAGTTATTAATTTTTTTGCCTTTTCTGTGCTGTGTCTAGACATTTTTAAGTTTGTGTAAATATTTATAATTGGATGTAGATTGAAAACGACAAAACCAACACTGATGTTACCTCCGGTTATCCGCAGTAGCTTCTACTAATCCCTTACAAGAAGACCAGGGCTAACAATGGAGAACTTAGACTAAGCCATAAGCAGCGGCAGTATAGCTTTTGAGCCCTTCTGGCTCTGCAGATAACACTCAGATCATACACTATCCAGAATTGTTTTCAAAACAACTATTATAAAGCGTCAATCCAGACTAAGGCCCACAATCCTATAGTAACAAACTCTCTTGCAGGAAGTTGACTCTCCTGCACTCAAGTCCCTGCTCCTTGGAGAATCCTTATTGCTGAACTAGGATACCGTAAACCAATATAACTCTCCAAACTGTTAATTATTGGATTGGGAGTTTCCTGTAATAAATGACGCTAATAAATTTACTATCGTAACAGAATTGACTTGTCGGCCAAGAACATTAGTTAATTTTTTTTAATTATATGTAATAATAATAATGTTACGCTCGTTTAATGTGTAATCCAAATTATCTGATATAACATTATTTTAATTCACTTGACGCTTTCAGACATATAGGTGTCTCACCACGAACTGCATCGATCGATATAGGAAAAAGTACGCACTAGAAAATTTTGAAAATTTAGAGAATTACTAATGGCAGTATAGTCAATCCAGCTAAAATAATTTCAAGCATCTGACACTTCCGGTTATACCGAAAGTCGATACCAACTTGCTTATTTAAATGGAATAGCTTATATATTTTAGGGTTTTCGATAAGAGCATAAAATTCTGAGTCAAAAACATGTAGATACCCTATGCCTAAACCCAGCCGTTTCAGAGATATTTGACATTTAAAACATTTTTGACAGGTGTAATGGTTTACAATAATCTTTATAACTTTCTTCGTGTAAAAGATACTCATTTGCTTCTTGACATGCAGAAAGACCATTAGGTGAGCTACGCTCTACAGTTTAAAGAAATTCAGTAGTAGAATACCAAGTGTTCCATTTTTGACGTTACATTTTGTGAATTTCAAACCGCGAAAACTTGCCAGTCAAATGGAACACCCTGTATTTTTTTACATCAAGTTATGTATAACTAAATTCCTTTTTTTCTGATGTCGGCATTGTGGGGGTTTAAGTTACAACTTTTTGAAATATTTTCGACTATCTTAGAAATTCAAGAATTTCTAGAAAATTTTTTTTCAAATTAGCCACGATTAGAAACAATCAGTAATGTCAGTCATATTCTTATGTCAAAAAATGCCACCGCGTTTAAATTACACCCACGAAGACTTTTTGAAAATGTTTGTTTTTTATGGAGAATGTGATAAAGTAATATCAAGAACTTGTAGTACATTTGTTACTACATCACTGATTGTTTCTAATCATGGCTAATTTGAAAAAAATGTTGACTAAAAATTCTTTTCACATTCTCCATAAATAATAAACAAATTCAAAAAGTGTTCGTGAGTGTAATTTAAACGCGGTGGCATTTTTTGACATAAGAGAATGACTGACATTACTGATTGTTTCTAATCATGACTAATTTGAACAAATTTTTACTGCATACCATAACTTCTTGGGTTTGCACTATATGACATTCTAGAGAAACTCTAAATTTCCCTTTCACCTCTATTTGCATTTAGCCTTATACTCGTTATTGGTGAGGGATAAGCACATTATGAGACGATAAGTACGGACTCCAAATGATTTTATTCATTGACATACTGTAGCCATTGACACTCGTAAATTATATATCCAAAAATTTACAACTGACCGTGTGGTTGCAAAATTGTCTCGAACAGCAGTCATCTGGATTTTGGTTGCTCTGGAACGATCATCGCAACCTGACAATTTGAGTCAGCTCGAAATTGGCGAATTGTTGAAAATTTGTTCGGCGACGCACGTATTTTTAGCATTCAACACATGCAGAATAAATTAATACATTCTTTGAATATCATTCTTTCTTATCAAAATAATATCCTACAACTTATTTTATAACTACAAATCATATTTATCAACAGTAAAAGCACAAGAGCTTTTTTTATCGGATAAATTTCTCTTTGTAATGAAATAATTTTGCCAATCCGTAATTTTATAAGAAAAACTGACATGAAAAAATCGCGAGACCGCAGGTCGAGCGATTTTGTCAAATGTAAGTTTTTCGAGCAAAATTACTGATTGGCAAAATTTTGAGTTAAAAAAGAAATTTATCCATAAAAGAAAAGCTCGAGTGTTTTCTGGCAAGATAAATTAACGACAGAATATGTGAACGAACAACAACAATAATTATCTTTATTTATACAATTATTTAAAGGAACAGTTATTAAAAATACAGTTGTTATAAATTGTTATATATTTTTATCGGTGATAAAAAACGATGCACCTTTTTTATCGCTGTCAAAGTGACAAAAATGTGCTATCAGATAGACTTTTTCATATAGGAGTTAATTGATCATAACAAAAAATTTATTTATCTGTATTTTTTATCACTGATTTTACTAAATTCCATTACTTTATTTTATAAAAAAAAATGGTGTAACTTTTTTTACAACTGTGTATTATTAGACTGATATAAAATTTTGGCTTATGGAGCATTTTCAGTATTCATCCGCAGTTCTTCCATTTGAATTGCATGGATTAACGATTTAATTGTTTCACCTATAACTATTGCACAACATCTAGCCGAGAAACCTCTTATGTTCATCAATTTAAATTTTGAAACTAGGAATTCTACTGGACACTTGTGTAGTATTCTAGGTACATCGATCCCATTATGGTTTAATTAATTTATAACAACAACAGTGGTTCCAATACTCTTTTCGTTTTTAAATTCCAATATAAATTAATTAAAAATGTGATTTATTTGATGTTGCCAGTACTAAACTATCTCCTAGAAGAGCATATTATGTAAAATCTATTGCAAATGTATGAACTAATAAAGTATAGCAGACGGCAAAATTGAAATTAATAATTAAAATCAAATATTAAATGAATGCAAAAGAAGGAGTGAAACGGAAAATTTGACGAAATGTTCATCGATGAGGGTTTTGAAAAGGCTTAAGACTTGATTCCATGCGAAAAATATCGCTGTTATGTTATTGCAATATTAAATTTATTGTTCTATATAGAGTGTCCCAGATTTAAAGTAGCATTGAGTAATGGGAGATAGAGCAGGCTTAACTGAGTTAAAAATTCACCAAACTTACCCTCGAATGTTAACCGTTTTTTGACATACAAGAATTTTTATGGTTTTTGGATAAAACTGTAGTCAGCTATATTTCTGGAATGATGTTAAACATTTTGATAAAACTTGGTATAAGTATTATACTCTTTTAGTCCAATAGAAATCATAGTTCACTTTGGGAAAATTCCAGGACTGGACTCGATTTACTTCCTCGCCCCTCAAAGTGAAGAAGTTCTGTATTCATGAAAAAAATTTTGTAAGTTTTTATTGCATTTCTGGACGAATCTCGACGAATTATGACGATACACAAAATTTCAGAAAAAATTTTCTGTCTGTGTCTGTGTGTATGTCTGGTTCGCGATAGCAGTTACAGTTTTTCAGATAAAGCTTTCAAATGTAGCACACACATTCTAGAGGTCAAGGAAGAGATTGAATTCGTTGATGAGTAAAATCGGTCCCAATGTCTAAAAAATATATTAGTGACATTCCACCAATGTGACTTTTTTGAAACGTCAAAATGTGACTTTTTTAAAACGTCAAAATGTGACTTTTTTTGAAACGTCAAAAAATGTGACTTTTTTGAAACGTCAAAATGTGACTTTTTTGAAATTTCAAAAAATGTGTCTTTTTTGAAACGTCAAAAAATGTGACTTTTTTGAAACGTCAAAAAATGTGACTTTTTTGAAACTTCAAAAAATGTGACTTTTTTGAAACGTCAAAAAATGTGACTTTTTTGAAACGTCAAAAAGTGTGACTTTTTTTAAACGTCAAAGTGACTTTTTTGAAACGTCAAAATGTGACTTTTTTTGAAACGTCAAAAATTACTTTTATTATAAACTCCACCACACGTCGAGTTTTTCTACGGTGAGGAAATTCTGATCCCCAAGTACTTAGCAGCTTTTAGTGCCAGTAACATCACCCTTTCTTTGTAAATATTAGTAAACGTTTAAAAAGTCAATGGAGCAGTGTATAAAATAATGTCATAATATTTGATGGCACATTTAAAGTTATTCTACAATAAGTTTTCAAAAATATTGATTGACTAAATTTTAAATTCTATGAATTAGACAGTCAACTAACTAACATCACAATC
This sequence comes from Rhamnusium bicolor, assembly GCA_029963845.1. Classification (NCBI taxonomy): domain Eukaryota; kingdom Metazoa; phylum Arthropoda; class Insecta; order Coleoptera; family Cerambycidae; genus Rhamnusium; species Rhamnusium bicolor. The sequence goes on along the minus strand of JANEYF010003574.1, from coordinate 118,737 downwards.
TTATTAATTTTCCTTAAATACCTACACTAATTAAGCATATTCATTCTTTTGGACAGGAAATACACATGTATTGAAAAATTAATAGTTCGTACACATTCGCTTACAATTCCTGACAAAGTACTTAAAATTTGTTATTTATATTATTTACATCATATTTGAAATACATTTTACGAAATTTTCACTGTTCATTACTAAATTAGAATACCTTTGAAAATGTTGCATGTTGGTATATGGCGATTTGGAAAACGTCTACACACTTTTTGTTGCTCTCCCATCTCTCTTGCAAAAACCATACACAAAAATATTACAGAGTGGAATGAAAAATAAGAACTGAAAATTTTTTTGCTAATAATTTTCAGTTATTATTTTTCATTCCACTCTATATTTTAAACTTTTACCAAGAAGAGAAACTTAATTTGTTTTCAAAAATATTATCTTAACTACATAATAGGACTATGAAAAAGGTTAGAAATTTATTTAAATTTTCTTAGGCACTTTTTCAGATTTTAGATAATGCATTAATTCTAGGAGTGTGTGGTGCTGGATCCCATTTTTCTATACCGGTCAGAGGTCATCTGGTTCAGCATTATCCCTGCAGATTGGTCGGTTGAAGAGTTCCGGTTAACTGGTCATCGAAGTCTCCTGATCTTACACCTCTGGACTATTTTTTACAGGGCCAACTCAAGTCAGAGATGTAAAACGAAAATTCAATACATGGGAACATTTACTAGAAAAAAATATTAATGTATCTGATAACATTAGAAATAACCCGGAAATGATTGATAGATCACTGAAAAACCAATAATTGCAATAATGGCAAACGAACTGTCTAGCAACAACATTGTCCTTTGACTAAAGAATTTTTTTTACGTAAAACATGTATCTAGAACACCTGTTACAAAGTAGTTACCGTAAAACGGGGTTACTTTGCACCACTGTTTTGTGCTATTTTTTTAAATTAGTTTTAAAATATACCAACAGCAGTTTAAAAAATTTTGGTCAATAAACGCTAATGTATAGGCCTTGCAGAAATTCATATTACATGTTGAAAAGAATTCTTTATTGCCTACCTATAAAACAGTTCAACTAATACATGAATCCTTTTTTAACTTAAAAATTGTTAATTGAAGCTAACTATAATAAATATAGGTACCTAGGTACATATAGGTGTATTACTCCCACCATAACTTATTACACTCTGGAACAACATACAAACCGCGCTCTGATTAGGTGGGTTTATTGCACCAAGAATTTTATCCCATGTGTACCATATTTCGTCGCGCTTTACAGGCCATTTCCAATACTTTAACGACTGTTCCATAGCGTCGCGCTTTACAGGCCATTTCCAATACTTTAACGACTGTTCCATAGCGTTGATCATGGCACCATCTTTATCCAAAGACGTTATAACCCCCGGATAAACATTATTTTCATAAATAAATATTACATGTTCACCAATAGCCTTTGTCAGATCTTTCAGTCCGGAGTTTTTTAGTTTTTCAAAACTGGTTTTTCCTAAGGTACCAGAGACAAGCTTTTTTGTTATATTCGATCTCCTCTTCCATTTCCTGTACTTCATCGACTTCATCATCTGATGAATTTCTACATATTGACAGATGATAATTCTCCACCCCGATTTCATCCGACAATAAATCATCATCCGAAACATCATGCAAAATGTTTTGTTTAGTAGTTTTGGCAGTTAACCCAGAGCTTGATGCTTCGTTTGTGTTAGTCCTAGTTTCAGTAGTTTCGGAATGAGCGATACTTTGTCCTGGTGGAACAGACATTTTCTTTTTCTTTCCACGATTTTGAAACTGAGTGGCTTCCTCTCTCTTGTCTTTTAAATAGTCTATGAATGATTTTTCGATGTGTGATGATTGCGGGGTGGTAATATTATTATTTATGTCATCGTTGCGTCGTATAATAGATGAATGAGTCGGATGTATTCGTTCCAATAGAGGAGTTACATCGCAAGGAACAATTCCGCATTTCTTGAAACCTGCCTTTAAAGTTTCTTGAGAAGTTTGTCTGATTTTCTCCATTAAAGATCGCAGTAATGTCGGAAAATGTTGTTTTTCAAGAACATTCGACCTGCTTCCTATATGAGTTTCCTTGTACTGGGTGGTTAAAATTTCCTTCCACGCTCTCTTCAGTGGTGCAAACAAAGCAACATCTAGGGGTTGAGTTACGTAAGTACTGTTAGGTGGTAAACAAACAAAATGAATGTCATGTTTTCTGCACAGGATAAATTGTCCCCAATGACAACTTTCTTTCCAGGAATTTTTTTAGTCTTGGGAGCATAATGGTATTGAACCAATCTACAAATGTTTGCGATTCAAACCATCCGGAAACAGTATTTCTATAGCGTGTACCTGGTGGACCATGTTCGATCCATGTGTCCCATAAATGTTTCGACTTATACACGACGTATGGTGGGAGCAGCTCACCAGCTGCATTTCCTGCAAGCATTAACGATACACTACTCTTTGATGAGTTGCATATCCTTTCCGGATATTTAACACCACGCTTAGTCGAAATTTTTTTTTGCCCTGGATCGTCAGTCAGGTTTGTCTCATCATAGTTAAAAATAGCATGGGGTTCAACATCGACCAATGTTTGTTTTAAATGGTTTATATATTCCGTCATCTGAGTTTCATTAAGTGCCGCTCTACTCCTCTTTATGTTTGATGCAAACCTTGCTGTAAGATCTTTATGACGCCGTAGAAAAGATTTTACCAGGAAGGTTATCTCGAAGCGAGATACTTTTCTTCCTTTCTGGTTTAAGTAAGTTTTGATTATGTGTTGTAATTCCATTTCAGTAACTGGAAAGCCAAATTCGCTAAGTTGTTGAATACAACATATAAAATCTCTCCTCTTCATGAGAGAACACAGCTGGATATCCAGGATTTTGCGCGTGTTGTCCTTTTAGTTTATAAAAAATAGTTCGGCGAGGTACTTTGTATGTTTCGGCAGCGACTCTTGTACTCATACCGTCTCTTACTGCACATAAATAGGCTTCTAAATCTTCAGGAGGGTAATCGGCATATTTTCGCGCACCTAATTTCCTCTTGTAACATCGAGGCATGTCTGACAATTAAAAAAAACATATGCATAAGTAGGTGTATTTTGCACCACATTCAAAATTGTGAGGATACTTTGCACCATCTGACTGGTGCAAAGTATCCCCAATTTAACTGGTAATGTGCACGTATCAACAAATAAATATTTTTTTCGCATTTCGTAATTTAACAACATTATTTTATGGAATTGCACTAGCCAAACAGTAACAGTATATGCGAATACACACATACTTACCAATATAAATGGGCTACGGATATCTTGGTGTGAAGATTTTACAGTACTTCAAAACGTTAAAATTTTGAGGTTATAATTTAGATGTCAGCTGGTCGACGACTGACGCCATGAGATGTGGTCTAATCTCATAAAATGAAGTACACTAGTGTTCCCTTTCGGCATCAAGGCGTAATTATAGACGTTACATAAAAATAGGATGCTGAATGATCAAAAACATACTTTTACAGCATTGGTGCAAAGTTACCCGACTAAGTGCAAAGTAACCCCGTTTTACGGTACTTATTTTTCAACACTGAAAACTCACATTTAATTGTCCTGCAGAAGGTGTAATAAAACACCGAAACGTCGGCTTTCTTAAAAATATAGTTTTCTGTAACAAGAAACCTTAACCCAAAAAAACAAATCGATAAATAAATTAGCAGGTCGTAAAAATACACTAATTATAAAAATAATGTTAATAAAACATCTTTCTATGAATGTAATATCAATTACTTAATAAAAAAAGGAGTTGAATTAAATTAAATCTGAATAATTAATATATGAAAATTCTTCTCTATAATAAACCGTTCATCCTATATTAAATTATAAGCTATAATTTGATGTTATTTTTGAACTATAATTATACAACGGAAGGGTAATTTAAGCATTATATAGGTACATGTATTGCCTAATATAATATTATGGTGATACCCATCAAAATGTCAGCTAAAACTTACTAATTTTTGTATCATCTTGAACAGATTAATAGTTTAATGAATGTTTTATATCAAAATTCGATTATTATACCATCAAAATCATCAGAGAAGAGAAATTAAAATAATATGCTTTTGTGAAGGGTCAACAAATTCTCACATGGATCCACCATATGTAATTTTATAATTATATGATTATTATAACCTCGATTTTTTTGTAAGGATACTTTCGTAATGCAGAATGAATTTTTGGCATATTTGCTGATACCTAAATAAATATAGTGTTCCGTTTCGTCTTTTTAGATTTGAAAAGATTACACAGCAGGCAAACGTCACCTACATTAAAAGTTGGATTTTTTAATGTATGTAGTTTCACTATAATATGCAATCATAGAAGACTCCGTTTTTCAATCACGAGTTAACTTCTAATTGGAGATTAACTAGTACTAGATTTTCATAAAAATTTATCAGATTGTAACATAGATCATTAAACTAAAAGTTAATGCATGTATAAAGTTAAAAATTCGAATTCTAAAATTGCGAATTGAGTTAACCCACAACTATTGAAAAGCCAGGTTTAAGCGATTGTCATTTATATTATTTACCATTACAAAATTGGCAACGTAGTTCCATTGGTTGTTTGTGTTTTAGTGCGAAACTATTCAGATGGTGTCAGTGGAATACAATCCAGAACTTAATTTTTCCCCTTTATGCAGCTCAAAACAATTCGAAAACAATTTATTAAGCTTAGGTTTTCAAGTACTATTAAATAAAAAAATTATAAAAAAATGGCAAATTCCCATTAGAGGAATATATAGGAATGCATTTCTGAAAATTTGTCAATTGGGATAATACAATAATATAAGTTGGGAATAAGCCACCGTATGGAGAAACAATTGCAATTGTCACGTAATAATTACAATTCTGTGAAAATCAAATACACAATATTAATTTGTTTTTGGCATAAAAATTAATGGTCAAATAATTAACTATTTTATTAAGACGCAGATACATTATTAATTAGAAAAAAAATCCGAAATAAATTACAGAGAAAGCAATCCCTCTCAAACCAACACTAATCAGCTTTTTTACTAAATGAATCAGATAAATAATTTCCAGATGAGTCTGATATCAAACGTCAGATTAAGCCATCAAAGAATCAGCGTTAATGAGGAACATCTATATTAGATCAATGTTTAATAGTGGGTGAGTGCAGGGTGGACAGACTGACCGACAGGCCTATAAGTCAACAATTATCAGATTCCCCAGGGTCTAGAGGAAACATTACCAAAGTATCTGATCGGAACTCTCGTCCAGGGATGTCTTAGTCAGAACCTCTGGCTTTTGCCCTTACTCTCTTGATGTTCCAATCACTGCGAGACTGTTACAATTAAATCCCCTTTATGGTTGATAGAATTCCGTGTTATTGCTTTACGTGTTTAGTGTCCTCCTGCTTCTCAAACGGCACATAAGACAGCTGTTTTATCATAAGATCAAATAAGCAAGTAGATATTGTTTCTGCAACTTTTTCTACTATCAGCACTTTGTGGGATAAACGCAACTCACAAAGACTATCAGTATGTCCTTCATATAAAAAAATGTGATATAAATGAGAAAATGGTCCGTCTTGATTGTTACTTTCACACATGAGGTGCGCAGATGGTTTATTAGATGTACTAATAAAAGGAAAATATACATTGGGACTTTGTTAGGTTTATAGTGGTTTTATTAGAAATGTGTGAGGCAACTTTTGCTATAATGACATTATTTTTATATTAAGTATTATATTTTATGTTCTTACTGAATATTTTAAATATATTTAGAAACTGCTTAAAAATGCCAAATTAATTTGAACTTAATTTTGATTTTAACAATTTTCCTTTTTCTGCATCCATGTTTATTACTTTTTTTCACTCATTCAACATAGTTATTGATTATTTATATTATTCATTTCTGTTTATATTTTATAGATCTTCTGTTCTTGTTTTATTAATAAGCCTGGCCAAGGACATTAATCCTACAGAGACGTACTGGGTATGCATCATATCATAATACTTGAATAAGTACAATAATAAAAACAAAAATATTTTATATATTGTGATGTATGTTTTTGTACTACTTCGTTCGCTTTAAATTCTTTTTTTAACACGCTTTATTAGCTTCACTTGTATGTTTGTTTGTTTGTTTGTTTGTAACCGACTCTTTGGACTCGATTTTGACCCACTTTAAACGGACAGATTTAATTGAAACTTTGTACACTTACGAAGAACCGGTAACAATACAATAATTTGATAAGTTTATATCATTATCCTGATAAGGATCGCCAGTCCTTTCCTCACGTATCCTCTGCGTGAGAGCAAGAGGCTTAATATTGTAAATATATTCCGTGATTCTCAGTTCGGTCGTTGGCCGAGCGGGCAAGTCTTAGTCGACGCGAAACGACAGACTCCTCGGGCGTGAGTTCAAATCCCATGGCTGAAATAAAAAAATATTTTTTTTTTTTCAGAAATATCTGTTGGATCGTAATATGTTATAATATCAGCATCAATAAGCAATATAAATATAGTTTAAAAAAACTATAAAACACGCTTTCATAGCACATCAAACTAAAAAGTGAAAAATAAATATACTTAGTTTAAAAAAACTAAAAAACACGCTTTTAAAGCACATCAAACTAAAAAGTGACAAATAATTATTAATATAAACTGAAAACAATAATGTACGAAAAATACTAGTATTATTGTGAAAAAAGCGTGGGGCGCTTTGTGCCATATTTTTCGTATATCGAGCAACTTACGCTTTTTTCACAATAATACTAGTATTTTTCGTTCATTATTGTTTTCAGTTTATATTAATAATTATTTTTCACTTTTTAGTTTGATGTGCTTTAAAAGCGTGTTTTTTAGTTTTTTTTAAACTATATTTATATGTATTTCCTTATATTTTGTAAGCTTAGTGCTGCACATTATTATTAAACTGTTAAATGACGTTCACACATGTACATTGTATATCTATGTGATAACTAATAATAAATAAATAAATAAATAAAATAAATGGAAATAAATTTTATTAATACTGGTACACTTTATAAAAATATGTACAAAACTCACCTTCTTAAGCAGATTTATGAAGTAACTTGGTTGTCGTTATCACAAACTGGAGTACTTCTATAATAACTGTGTAGCATCAGATATGTTTCTACAGTTATCTCAGTAAGCGATGTTCGCTGTGGTGAAAAAATATGTTTGTATTTTGAAAAAGACCGTTCGACATCTACGGAAGTAATACAGGCATAAGTAAAACACTGTGTGGAACTCACTTAACGTAGCTGTAGATCACAAATTTGTCTTAATTTGGTAAAATCAGGATCTTTCCGTAATACACACTCGAATTTTTCAATAACGGGCTTATTTTTTGCGTCATTTATAGTCTGTAGCTGTGCATTTACGTCGTCCACTATTTGCAGTGATTCCACTAACGACAACGAAGTATTTTGCAATTTTTCTATTGCGTCGTGTAGTCCTCTATAATTGTTATAAACAGTTTTTAAGTCTGTTTCAAGGGAAACATCGTGAAAGCTTGTCTGGCTTTCCTTAATAGCTGCAGCCTCGTTAGGGTTGACTGTAGTATCACAGCTTCTATTTGTTGAAAATATTCAGCATAATAAAAAGGTGCCTTCAACCACGTTCCCCAATGTGTAAGAATCGGCTCTAGTGGTTCCGGAATACCAGGATACCGAGTGAAATGCTCGAAGCCGTTTAGGATATTTGAGAAATACTTTTTTTGTATTTGCTATTAATGCATCTACCTCTGGAAAACATTTTCGAATCGTTTCTGCTACAAGATGGAACGCATGCACTTTACACGTAACATGTAAAAACCTACAATCGTCTCTTTGAAGAAAACGGCCCACCAAACGCATTGTTGCAGCACCGTCGGTCACAAACATCAACACTTGACTTGTTGACAGTTCAAATTTTTCGAAAGTCTCCAACACCACCCGCGTAATTGTTTCGCCAGTACACGCACTTAGTCTTTTGCTAGCTAGTAAAACTGGAAATGTTGGTTTAACAGGGTCGAGTACACGTACTATAACATTCAAAATAGATTTTTTTTAATCTGTCGTCTCATCAACACATAACCACAGCCGTGTATATTTTAATGCACATTTAATCCTATGTACAATGTCTTCACGAACACTTAGTACATATTTACGTAACGATGAATGACTTGGTAAATTCACCTGGGGATTGTATTTATTCCAGAACTCCCGAAATGCTGTTTTATCCAATATGCGCAGGGGAACATCACAGGCAATTAGCATTTATAGTAAATCAAACATAAACTGATGTTCCAAAGAATACACGCCATTTTTTAAATTTTTATGCCGGTTACTATTGACATGAATTTTGCAGCCGTATTTATTTCAGCACATTAAGTCTTGATCACAAATTTTACAAATTATTTTACATCCATCATAGAATAAATCCGGAAATTCACCGATAAATTAATTCACTTTATCAGCGTACGGTCGTTTTCTACTCTTTATGCTCAACATTATTAATTATTTATTAGTACTCTATGCATCGACCGACAGATAACAACTGAAGTGTGTCGTGTCATCGTCATCGGAAACAAGCGCGCGATGGCATTGGTATTGCGTCCGACCCTGATTCTACCATCGCTTGGCCAGGCTTATTTATTAATAGTAGGTAGCACTCACACTAATGTTATTAAGATTTAATTATTCATAAAAAAATTAAAGAATAAAATAATTGAAATAAATAATGAGACAAATTACGGGATGATTAAGAACATCTAATGTTCAGACATTCTAATGCCTAAGGCATATTTATAGATTTTCTGATAATTTTTTGCAAGTATGCAATAAAGTCATTTCAGTTAAATATTGCATATTCTACTTGTAGGTAATGCTTGCAAATATAAAATGTTTCTCATGGTTTAATTTTTTACAGACATTTTCATTGATTAATTGTAGAAAATGAGATTTAGTTGCAGCTGTAAAAAAAATCAAGAACTGCCATCCTCAAAATGGCAGCGTAGCACAACCTGGATTTTTGGTGATTTTTAATAAGTTTTATAGGACCACTAAAAAAACAACTTGGGCAATTTTCATTTTATGATAATTAGAAGTGGGTTCATCCTTTCCATTCTATTGTAAGTTTGAATTTTGCGTACGAATGCATGCATTCTGAAACCGTAACTGCACATTTTATTTTATAATTTAAGATATAAAATCTACTGATTTCTATTACATTTTTGCGATATTTTATTTCACTTGACAGAAAATCAAGTTAGCTTATAACTAATGCCGGTTCTGATTTTTACTTTAGTTTTGTCTTCAGATTTACCTTTATTGTCTTCTATAGTGATACCAATTTTTTTTTAGAGTGAAAATGGTGACCAGAAAGCAACTTTTTAACGTCTTGTATGAAAAGGATGGTTTACGTTGTTCAAATCTAACGAAGTATCTATTCAATTATTTGGTGGGACACTATAAAATCGAGAGTGATGAAGACGCCTGTTAAAATTGAAGAATATTAATTCAAAGTTCTGCAGCGCCGTTTATTCGAAGCGTAAGGAAAACGAATAGATTTTTGGAGAAAAATAAGGAGTAATAAGTGTTCAATTTGTATTTGAACAAACCCAAGAAGAAATTTATTCAGATGCCGAGCCACAACCAGGAACCCCATCTAGAGGTGAAAGGAACCGTGCTCATGATCGTCCAGCTTTAGAATTTTCTGCGAGCACTGAAAGAACCAAACGTCGAAAGACTGCAACACTGTCATCGACGTTCGAAAGCGAGGAGCTAGCTTCGGCTGTAAGTAAAAAACTTAAGAACGAAGGAATAGAGGTTGTCTCAGAAGCAATTTTGATCACTCCGACTCGAGCCAGTAAAATGAGGAAAACTTGGCAAGAGTCTGAAGTCAAAAGAAATAATTCCACTTACCCCAGACGAAGTTCTGTCAGTAATAATTGATGCGAAAGATAGCAGACATTCCTATCGTGTTCATAGATGGATAGCAAAAGAACATTTTGCTGATATCTATCGCTCCTATCAAGAGCACATTATAATCGAATAGTCTGCATAAATTTTATTACAAGGTCACTTGGATCATACAGTAAAATGGATACTAGAATTGCAGAAACCGGTTCTTCTTTCATTATCAAGTGATCCTTTGATAAATATGATTTCTTGATAAAATGGGGAAGTGATGGAAGCACAGGTCACTCACAATACAAACAAATGTTTGCCGTGGTTGGTCTTGGTGATAGCGATTTGCTTCTAATATCCAAAATTGCATTACAACTGTATGCAGAGCAACCTGGGAAAGATAAAATGATTGTGTGGCAAAATCCTCGTCCATCGTCAACTCGATTTTGTAGACCTGTACGCTTCCAATTCAAGAAAGAAATGAAAGAACTTACTGTACAGGAGACGACATACATAGAAAATCAAATTTCGGAACCTCGACCGACTACTGATATGTTAGGTAATGAAGAAATTGTAGTTTTTCCTGTTTATGTGATGATGATGATAAACGACAAAGTGTGGAATGCAATTACGAAAAGAGCTTCTTCACAAACATGCTAAAGCAACTCCCAAAGATATGAAAGCCATAAAAAAAGTATTAGAAAAAGCAGTTGTCTAGGAAAATTTAAAATTTGGATTGTCAAGTCTACATGGCTGGATTAGGTTTTTGAATTTTGCTGCATATTTCGTACAGATTAGAACTTAAAGTTTGGCAAATTCGAGAAAACGAAAATAAAGCAGTTTTCGAAAACAAGAAACGTACCATACAGCAGAACTTCAGAGATAGAATAGGATTGCTCGTGGATATACCTAAGAGTGGAGGTAACAGAACCACTAATGACAGCAGCACGGCTCGACGATTTTTTTGCTAACCCCTCACTTTCCAGTGAAATTATGAGCATAGATGAAGAAGTTATTACGTGATTTGGTGTGATATTACGCACCTTATCTTGTGGTTATGCAATCAATATGAGAGAAATATGCTTTGGAAACCGCAAAATTGGTCGCTTAATATCCGTGGTATTATATGCCCGCTAGCGTACATAAAATATTACCTCATGGAATCATAATAATCAAAAAAGCTATTCTACCTATCGGCCAATTATCAGAAGAGGCCCAAGAATCAATAAATAAGGATCTCAAAAGTTTTAGAGAGAAACACACTCGAAAAATTTCCTGTACAATAGGAAACCCAAGATTTGCTGAACAGATTCCTTATAACTTTCGATCCAGTAATTTCATCTTTGCGGCAGTGCCCACCACGAAAATATTCGAGTATATCTCCTGAAGTTATTTCGGTCTTAAAGACACTCTCGCTAGAATCAACGAAATCAGAATATCCTAGAGTTCCACAACCTGAGACGCGAAGCAGTAAAATTTTTTCATCCGATGAGGAAGACGACGTCAGTGACATAGATTTATAGCATTAATCTTAAAATTAATTATACTGTATTTAGTAATAGGTGGTATTTTATTGGGATTCAATTATTTTTGTTAGTAATTTCTTTGTTTATAAATAGTTTATTGCACAATGATCAAAAGCTCGTAAATTCAGTTAATAAACTTATACCCCCCCTTATAAGTTACCCCCTGGTAATTTAATTTTTTTAATTATTTTTTCCATGTAAAATCTAGGATTCTAAAGCCCATTTTCAGATTTTTGGCGCTTTTCGAATTTTCTGGCCCTCTGTGGCTTGGTACAAATGGATTCGTCAGATGGTCTTCCAGATCACCTGATTTAACACCAATGGACTTCCATATTTGGAGTTTTCTGAAAGAGTCAGCGACTCAGGAAGACTTAGAAGCACGTGTCAGAAGAACTATAAATGAAATAACTCCACAGCAGATAGATAATTGTTGGAGGGAATTAGTTATAAGAATAAATTTATGCAGAAATGAGGAGAGCGTCATTTTGAACATTTTGTATAAATTTATGGTATTTTTTTTATAATGCGACAATGTTTACTACATTGACAAGATAAAAAACTGGATACATTACATTTTTAATAAATTTTTCCAGGGGAATCGTCTCTTTCTTTGTATTAGGTTTATAGTTATTGCCTAGGCCCAAAATACCTATTTATCTCTTTTCGAAATCGTTCTTATAACGACAAAGGTTGATTTAATGGATATTTAAAGTTTTGTGATTGATTATTTTTTTTCTGATTTGTTTTTATGAATAAATTCTCAATTATTTCCAAATGCAACTTATTGTTAGTTCATTTGCAAATTATTTTAATGCTTTAGATTAATTAATGTCTTTAACACGAGACCAAAAGTTTTAAAAATGCCACAGTTCATTTATAATGAAATAGAGGTTACTGTTTGAAAAAAAAATAGTAATTATTGCCCAAAAGTGAGGAAAAAATTATTTATTTAGGTATTTTCATTGTCAGAATGTGGTCACAAATTTTACAGCAAAGATTTATATTATTATTGTCGTTAGAACGGCAAAGGGCTAAAATCATTTAAATATCATACGTTTGGTTTTCTAAACATTTGTGTGAAATCGAAAATAAAGACCGTTAACTCGACGAAATTGAAGTTAAAAGAGGTGAGTAGAATCATCTCCATCACTGTTTGTGTACAATATAAAATGTAAGTACGTATTTTGTACTGATTACATTATCTGGCGTTTGTTATCATTGGTTTCTGACAAATGTAATTAAAAAATCCTTCATAATTTTTGATCGTAAAATGTTAAATTTATAATGAAATAAATACTTTATAACTGGTGAAACGCTAATAAATAAAACTGACAACATGTCAGTACAATATTCTGTTTCATTGGCTGTTTTTGTTTTAGAGCGACAATATGATGATTGAAATTTTAAAAAAAATTTATCTCTTTATTTATAGAGCTCAAATTAATTGGGAGAAAATTTAGTGATCTTAGATTTTGAGATACTATCAGATACGCAATTAAAAAATGTGGGAAATGCCTATAAATTGCACTTGCAATCTGAGTGTATTTATAAATATTAGTATGTTCTAAAGTATATTGGTGAAAGTTTTAGGAAACTTTTCAGTAACATTGTAACTTGTGACAATTTAATATATTTTAATAAACAAAAAAATGACAGCACTATTAAAGGATCTACGGTGCGGCACCCTTTATATTCTTCATTGTTCAGAGAAAATAAAAAACAAATACAGCTGTGTTTATGATTATGTAAATGTAAATTGCAAATTAGTCGCACCATAAAAATCAATTAAATAAAAAGCATAAAAATGTATGAGACAGCTGGACCTCCCCCATAATAATCCTACTCTAGATGCGACAAGTTGATGAATAAAGTGTTACATTTATGGGAAGCTGCATATGACAAAGCTTGCCACCCCCAATCTACCCTATTGCTCGGGGGTTGGCATTTTAATATTCAGATTGGTTACACCTTTTATGTGTATAGGAAATAATTTGAAGCTATATTTACTCCGAGTAGACCCTTGTTTGTTTTTACACTTGTCTCTTTGATATAGTGGATTAATACACACTCGCTCGGTTCATAGTTGGAATTGAAATATTATTCAAATTTTGTTTCAAAGGAAAGTAAACAAAAATTTAGCACGCCGAATGATCAAATGATCACACATTTAGGAGATACTTTTATAGTTGTAGAAAATGGGTGCCGTTTCAACCACTTATATGCGTATCTTATTTAAGCCATAATTTACAATTAAAAAAAAACAATTTACTAATAAATCTCCCTCAGTAATAAAGATCTTGTACTATGTAAATTGGGTTTCATAACATTTGACCATATTTCTCCTGAAGTGGGTTTGAACCTTTGTTGCGAAGACAGTAACACCGAAGTAGTTTCCACAAATATAAAACACCACATACTATACTTGACGCGTGTTTCGCCATTCAAGTTTGCATCATCGGGATATGATTAAGACTAAACATTTAACACATTAAATTTATTTTATAATATACATATTAGCCAATTCTGTACCAAAAAACAGTGCTTAAATTGCCCTCAACTACCAGGTGACGATATTGAGTTGTCTTAATACCGGATAGTCAATATGAATATTATTAAAATGTATAGAAATATGCATGTTCAATGAGCCTTATCCATCAATCGAATTCAAGTAAGAGCTGAAAAACCTGATACGACATTAATGCATATTTTCAAGTTACAAGAAAACGATACCAAAAAATCTCCATAAGGTTGGCAAATATCTATATTATAAAATAAATGCCCACTATTACCTGCTGTTACACACATGGTGTACGTAACGTTACCAGTGTTCTCCAAGTTTTATCTCTGATTCAAAATTACTTAGACTAGATAGTGGAACAGAAGGCCCGTATGTAAATCTTGTTATTGTTTATATTTTTGACAGTTGATGATATTTACGTGCTTTTTGTGTTAATTGTGATTTTGAATCTTAGTGACAATGGTTCATAATAAATGCCCATATATACAGCTAGAGTAGATATTATATAATCTACACTGACCGATACAAAAAATGAGATAGCAAGAAAAATTGCTATATTTTTATTTAAAATTTTTCTCCGTGTAAACAAAACGTGTAATTTTTCTCAGTGTAAACAAAACATAGTTATTTCAATTCTTAGTATAAAAAGTGTCCGACAAAAATTTGGGTACATGACACGAACAAAGAATAGGTGATTATAAAATGAAATTTGTTTATTTAGTAACGAGTATTACCGCCCCTAGCTCTAATTACACTTACAAGTCTACATTGCATGCCTTCAATTACGTAACACTGACGTAGTTTTTCACAAAATATCAAAACACTACGCGTTTCGTCAACCAAGTTGGCATCACCTGGAGACGATTAAAATAAATCTTATGCTAACAATATACTCTATTTTATCACGGTTTGGTGAACCGTGGGCCATATGCTCTTTAAATCTAGTTTGAATTGATCGTCTAGTTTGTCCAATATACTTTTGATTATAGTCCGTACAGCTAATTTCGTAAATACCCCACTTTCCTTTGTTTCAATTTTATCTTTTGGGTTGCCCAAAAGTTGTTGAGGTTTATTTCCCGATGAATGAACCAATATCATACCTTCATCTTTAAAAATCCTACCAATACGACGGGTCTTTTATAAGGACCATTACTAATTAGATTATCTACCCTTTCATAATATTCCTCTTTATCTAAAATAACAATCTTATCATCTTTTAAGCAAAAAAAATATTTTTCACTCAACCTTTGATAATTTTTCTGTCTTTTGTAGACTTTGTCTTTTTATTTATTTTAGTGACAATATTTGTCGAGATTTGATTTCTGCAAGCTTCTCTGACAAATCCTTTCAAGGAATTAAGAAGGTATTGATTTGAACTTCAACACTGATCATATGGTCAATCTCAAATATGGTAGAACAGATAAGTCTATTGTTGCCTAATATGCGTTTGAGAATAACCATAAAATAGAGATTAGCAATTTAAGATTAATTAGAATGTAACAAATACTGGACAGCTGAATGCATTTGAAAGCTTATAAATCCTAAGTGTAAAAATACTATGAATCGTGACAGAGGGCCAATACCAAATAGCCCATTTCATTGGTTAATGGGTCACAGTTCACCGAATCGTGACAATAGTTTAGGTATAAATAGGGTATATTATTTACATAAGATTAGTTTTAATCATCTCCAGATGATGCCAATTTGGCTGGCGAAACGTGCGTCGAATATAGTATATAGTGCTTTGGTGTTTCGTGGAAAACTACGTCAGTGTTATCTTCACATCACAGCTTCCAACCCACTTCAGGACTTCAATTACATGTTGGACGGCCTCTTGAGGAATGTTATACCTCTCTTCTTGTAGCGCATCCCTAAGTTGCTGCAGTGTTAATAACTGCCTACGACGTTGCCTGATCCATCTTCCCAGCATATCCCATACGTGCTCTGTATGGGATTTAGGTCAGGACTACGTACTGGCTAGTCTAGGTAGATGGAGATAGTTTCTAACCATTCTGGCCATGTGCGGACGAGCATTATCATGCATTATAAGAAATTGTTCACGAATAAACCCCGTAAAAACCACCACATACTCTTCTAAAATTTCATTAATGTACTTTCTAGCCGCTAAAGCACCTTAATCTATGAACACAAGCTCTGTGCGAGCCGCGAAAAATATGCCAGCCGACACTATTACAGCCTCACCACCGAAACTCACCCTCTCACTAATATTGCATTGCGCGTATCTTTCTCCTCGCCTTCTCCACACTCTTTCTTATACATCTGGATACCTCAGGGCAAATCGGAACTCATGGAAGAAAAGAACATTGCTCGACTGCTCGTAATTCTATTTGAGATATTTGTGTCCGATATTGAACTTGACAATTCCGATGATTGTGCAGATGCCGGTCTTCTAGCAGATAAATTTGCTTCAACTAGCCTTCTCTTAACAGTTCTATCGCTGACGTTGGTCAGGCGCATTTCTTGCAGTTCATCCCTTACTTGAACTGTAGTCATATTATATCGATCTCGCAGGATAGAAATCACGATGAATCGATCATCACGATGAGTTGTGTTTCGATTTATTCCAGATCTCAGCCTTCTGCAGTATTCACCGAAAGCGAACAACTGCCCTGTGGACACTGGACCGGGAAAAACCCAATTTTCTCTAAAGTCAGCATCAAATAAAGCAACGGCTCTAGCGGAATCTTCCGCAGATAACAGTATTTTCGAAAATTACCAGCACCTAAAACAATCTTCAGAATGCAAGCCAGATACTGAGGAATGATTTTCCATAGCTATTAAAAAATGTTACAATGTGTCAGATTTTAAATTGATACAGAAAATAAAAAATTGGAAAAAAAATGAACAAAAATCTTCAAGAATGCAAAATAAATGATTCTACATATTTTGTATACACTGAAAACAATTGTAATTAAAAATATACCAATTTTTCTTGCTGTCCTGTCCTACTTTTTGTGCCGTCAGTGTTTATATCTAGGTTGATATTTCATTATATTATATAGTATATTATATTCAATTTTTCTTTCACATGGTAGCTCAAAATTGGTGATGTTATGTAGGTTTGTTGCTTTTGGTCTCGTATTTTCAGAGTTACATAAATGTAAGGCTAGGTACTTGTGAGGTTATCAGGTATTTTTAAATATTTTTATAAGGGCTATTTATAAATGTTTTCTAAAATTAAATTTACCCTTCTTGGGATTTGACTTTACAGAAGTGGATTTACTCTACAAGAAGTTTTAGGATAGGCTTACATAGACGACATTGAGGAGAAATTTGTAGTCACCTGACAGTAATACTTTGGTGAAGAATCGGCTGAAGAAGATGGAGATGGAACATTAAAAAATTTGACTAGTAACCGACTGAGATTTAAAGTTAAGTTGAAGATAACAAATTCTAAAAGAATTATCGAAAATGCTGGTAACGGAACATGAGGTGATTCCGAAGTTGTAGAACCAACCGCATCATATATTAAATCATAATTTCTCATTGCTATTTAATCCTGCACTTCTAAGAGAACTTTTACAATGTTGCAATCCAATTTTCGTACACGACCAATAATAAATCATTCTGTAATTTATGCAATGGACCAAAGTAAAATTACAAAAGTTCCCAAAATCAATTTTTCTGATAATGTTTCATCGGTTGATGGAGTTGTTGTAGAACAATCAAGCAGAAAATTTCCTAAACCAGACTACAGCAAATATTGTGACATGACCAGTTTAACATTTTTGAGAAATTAAATTATTGATGACGATATTATTGAGCTTCTTGTTATTAAAATGGCCAAGTATGCATTGTTTAAAAATTTGCCTAGTCCAGAAATAATAGCAGATCAAATTATATGTTTCATTGCTATACTGATTTTGACAGGATATGATCATCCGCTCAAACTCTACGTCGACTATGGCAGCCTACTGTTCTATGAAAAAGTCTGTCCGGTTGGGCGAAAAACAAAAAAGTTTTGAAAAAAAATCTTTAGAAGATCGAATAGATTTTTGTTTGCTGGCCACAGGCGCTTTAATAGATAGTTAACGCTTTTTTTACATTATCAAAATGAACATAATAATAGTTTGCCGCCTCTAACCATGTGCCCCAACGCGTTACAACATGCTGTGATGGTAATGACGTATTCAGCAGTTCGCTTCAAATAATTTTCTTCGAGACGGTGCTTTTGAAAATGTCTTCTTCACGCTAGCTATTAATCCGTCTATTGTGGTATAACAGTTTCTAACAGGTTCTGCAATGCGATGGAGTTCGTGTGCTAAATATGTTATATGTAATAAATTTACATATTTGTACGTGTTTTTAAAGGCACTGCAGATGCCTTCATATAGGAATCTGCATCGGTCATATAGAGTAGCGCAGGTCCTCTATTGTTCTTCAAGTCAGCGTTCCATATTTCGAGAACGAAAAATAATAGGCACCATTTTGTGAGTTAACTGTGGGAAACGGATATTGCCGCAAGCGGTTACCGCAACCGTTTTGACGACAGGTATGACGAAATCGAGCGTCGCGGATACAGTGAAACGGTTAAAATTGTGCTTCTGCAAAAACAATTATTTTTCATCATGTTGGATACCTATGTACGAATAATGTATGTACGAACCTGGAATCTACTATTTACTTACGGTCTTTAGTTATTACAATCATGAATAAATACAGAAAAACCCATTTTTTATTTTATTTTATTTATTTTTTATTAATTAATTTTACACTTAAAACACTTTACCTCTGAGCTGCAGAAATGATATTTAAATGTTTGGATTTCTATAATTTGTGACTGTTTGTTCTACAAACAGCGTTAAAAAAATGTCATTGTGGGTGCATTTCGCGACGTTAAACGTACTTTTCATAATTTCATGGGAATCAAGGGACCAAGTTCCTTAGTAAATTAAATTATATTATCATTATTATTGGTTGTAAAATAGGTAATATTCAACTTACTTTTTTTATAATGAAAGACTTCACCTTTGGTTACATATTATTCGGTATGATTTTATTTGCGAATAAATTCGTGTCATTATCATCATTCTTTCGTTTATTTATATTTCAATTGGCGCTTTTTCGTTTTTCCTAACTGACATTTTTTTTCAGGTATATTTTCGAAAATTGATTAAAAAATCCCAAAAATATAAAAACTAAGTTAATCAGTATTATTAGTGGGACATAGAACTCAATGTTTGAGAACAGGGAGAGGGTATTTTAGCAACATAAATTAAGAAAATAATACAATATGTAGATTGACTGCTTATTTGTGTTATATGTGTAATAATAATTAATGAATTTTTTTGAACTAATTAAAGATTAAAACGCTGTTGACCGAAGTCCTTCTTCCCTTTGTAGTTGTATTATATTACAAAGTAATAAACATTGGACAAAATTATACAATATGAGTAGATCCTAATTTATCGCATACCTATATTACGTTTATTTTAAAATCTTATCGGATCTCACTTTATTTTAGGTAAATTTTCTTAACACAGTATTTATTATAATTGGCCTTAAGAAATCAAGACCGGCTGTAATACTATTAAACTGAAGAATAATCCTTGGCAAATGTTTATTTAGTTATTTTTAACACACATACCTGGTAAAAATATTTTAAGATGAAATATATAAACACAAAAAACAATGATTAATTAGATATTAAAGTATACAACATAACTACAAAAGTTTTGTCTAATTTATCATCCAACGAAAAGGCTTCACACATGTTAGTCACCATGTTTCTAAATTATCAACTTTCAACAAATGTGAAGTCAATTATTCAACAATAAATTCATGCCCAGTCGTGTCATAGAAAGCCATCCACCATATAATTTATATTTTGACATTTAAATAAACAAATTACTATTCTCTTCTTGATTTCTGTGCTAATGGTTAGACAATTGAGCTGACGAATATGGACAAATGATTGTATAGAGACAAGGTTGGCATAAAGCTGTGTAGTAGAAAACAATTTAAAACAAATTCCCATGGAAATAATTTTATATGTTATAAGTAACAGCACATGTGCATGTCGATGGGAATAATAAACAATTATATGTAGTATTATAAGTATATTTGATTGTCCATCACACACATAGCATATAACAATTTATTATAAGTACACCAGTGGAATTTTTATTGTCATACTTTGTATTTACTTATATATATTTTATACTGGAGCTAAATTTAAATGTTTGAACTTACAAATTTCTCGTTTCTTATATATTCTGGACTGAATTTGTTATTAATTAAATGACAAAACTAGTGAAAAAGTCAAAAGTCTTATTTTATTCTCACAAACTATTATACATGTCACGACCTGTTTCGAGGTCAAACTGACCTCATAATCAGGTAGACTACAAAAGAGGAATCTCATAATATAGAAAATATAATAATAAACATGTAACAAATTGTTTGATATGATTGAAATCAAAAATTGAGAATAATTTCAATTTTACTTAAAAATATAATAAAAAATTAAAATACCAAAATATTCCAGTAGAGATGATAAATTTACAAATAGTAATAAATATTTAAAGTATACCGAAACACAAGGTACCAAAGTTGTTGATAGTCTCAATTTATTTAATTGAAGATAAAATAAAGTTGTCACGCAATTCTTGATTATTTATAAATTTGATTGACACTGGTAGATGGAATTAACTCGTTAATATTTTACTATCATATAGAGACGTTCTTCTTGTTGACATTGCATGTACCTACTTCGTACTGACGACGGCAATAACTAGAAACCGGTCTGCGAATGGTATATGCGATGACCTCAAGAAGTATCTACATTTATTTGGTAACAATCTTCTACTAGTGGGCAATTACAATTATATCTTAATCCCTTCACTTTGTATGATACAAATTTATAAATCATCAAGAAATATGTGTGGCAACTTTATTTAATATTTAGTTAAATAAAGTGAGACTTCGGTACCTTGTATATAGGTATTACTTTGAGTAGGTATTTATTACTATTTGTAAATAAAAACTTTAAATAGAATTATAATCCTCTTCAAAAGAATTTATAATTTGTCTGTAGAATAGATATATATTAACTTAAATAAAGCGTTTTTCGTAAAAATCTCTTTTTTAAATGATATAAATAGTTAAGTGATGGAAGTGTATTTTTTAAGTAAAATGAACGTAGATTTTTACAATTCTAATACACATAATGTGTGGATTGTATAAAGTTTTGTATGTGTATATCCTGTCCCTTTGCTTACTGGCACTTCCTGGTGTCCGTACGTCCTGTCATAATCTGATTCTCCTGGGAAACACTGGCATAAATATTTTATGGATTTACGTTGTTCAGTGCATTATACTTATCGTGTTTGCTATTTGATCTGATGTGATGCCAGGGATATTTGCGCCATCACTTTTACAGCTTTTCTTTTCCCATAACCGCGTTCCCAATTCAAAACAAAATTTTGCTTTTGCAAATCTCATCACTTTAAGTATATTTTTGTTTATTGCCTCGAATACAAAACCGAATTTTAAGTGGAGCTATAAAATTTATTTATTCTTGAGAAATTGAGGTAATAAAATGTAGTAGTCAAAACAATGTTATATTAAAATATTTTGAAAAATAACTTTATACAAAGCAAATTACTACAAGAAAATCTTCTAGCGTCTATTTATATGATTTATTTGTTTCTGGATTAAGTTTAAACTTTTTTGTGTGTAAAATTTAGTTTCCCTATATTGGAATTGTATTTCAAACCAAGATTTTTAGGACCTTTTCGGTGCTGGATTATACAGGGTGTCCCGTAATAAAGTAAAATAATTTTTATCTGCAAAATGGTTGCTCAAATAAAAAAAAATCTTTTTTTGTTCAGAACATTACAACAGGTTGATTTAGTTTTGTAACATAATTATTATTTTTTTAATAACGCAAAAAATAATAATGTAGGTACTATAATAATAAGACCACACCACAGAAATTAGACTTTATTAAGTCATGAAAACAAAAATTATTGCAAGTTTCAATTTGTTGAACGTAAATTAGTTTATCAGAAAGTACTTGAATACACTTTTAATAAATAGAGTGTAAACTTTTGTATAATAAAAAATATTGCTCGGCGTTTAACAATTAATTGAAGAAAAAATGAAGTTGGTCGTGTGGTTGGAGATGCCAGATCTTCTAGACAAGCTGCTGTTGAATTTATCTCATGGCGTCCTGACCAGCCAGGTTGGATTTTTATTGTGGGACCCAGGGTGAATTTTTAAATAACATGTATTTTCTGAAAAATATCATATTTACAGATGAGTCTACCTTTACAATCAATGGGGTATTATCGCTTTTGTGCTAACGAAAATCCTCACTGGGTTTTCACTACGAAAAGGCCATATGGATCTCAAATTAAAGTTTGGTGTGGTATATGGAATGATCAGATTATTGGGCCCTTCTTCATTCCGAGATTAAATGGGGACGCCTTTTTGAATTTGTTGCGAAATAAAATTAAACCATTTATTAGCAGTGTGTCATAAGATGTAAGAGGAAACTTGTATAGTCAACGACGGTGTTCCAGCTCACAGCGTTAGAAGAGGATTGCTAGAAGTTATTTTTCCATGCAGATGGATCTCCCGATCTCACACCTCTTCACTTTCATTTGTAGGGGCATTTAAAAAATAATAAAAACACTCCTCATAACCAAGAGGAGTTAATGAACAGAATTAGACTGACATGTACTAAATTCCTTTCGTCTGAGATTATAAAAGTTATATGACATACAAGATGAAGGTTAGAGCAATGTATTTGTAATGATAGAAATGTAAAGAATTGTTTAAGTTTGTTTAGTTCCATATTGTTTACAGTTTAAAAATCATACATTTGTTACAATATTAAAATTTTTTGCATTAAAAAAAAAAGAGATATAAAAACACTGTTCTAAACAAAAAATGAAGAATACGTTTTTCCATTTGAGCAGCCAATTATTTTTCGTTGAAAAAAATTTTTCTTGGCCCTACCTCAAACACCTTTAAACCCACTTCGATGATATTTTGCACAAAGGCGGCTTTAAAGGTGCTGATTAAGAATAGCTTATTAGGATTTCTTCTAAAAAAATCGTTAATATAAATTTTCGGAATATCTACCCATACGTTTGCTTCCATAAAGGCACGCCAATGATGATTTTCAAATTTTACTACGGCGGTAAGTTCGATTTGGGGGCAGTAATCAACCACCCAAATTTCAAAAAAAATCGCATCAATAGTTTTTGAAATACAAGAATCGCTCGCTCGATGAAACCTGCGACACGCTGTATACATGAGACGCCCATGGCCTAATACAAACCCAAAATCGAAATTATCGCAAACGCATTAAATATGCTCTATGTTCACTTCAATAATTACAACAAATTTTTATTGAACGGGAGTCTAGGGTTCAGGCTTCCTTATATTAGGTATAAGAAAGTAAAAAATATGCCTGAATTTTTTTTAACGATTTTAAAATAATTCCAATGTCAACTTTGGTTTTTTGTATTTAGAAATAGTTATTTTTTCAAAATTCGAGAATTTGATTTTATGTAGAGTTTACATTTACGTAAAAATGAATTTTAACACGTATAGCGTTAAGTAGTATGAAATTGAGAACACTGGACAATTACCATTTTTAGATGTAATAAGAATTAGAAACAGTGAAAATAAGTTCGAATTGACATATACAGAACATATATCAGTACTCTAAGAAATATCCCTAAGGATTCTCACCATTGTGCTAAACACAAAATGGCAAGTTTTAATTTTCTAATTCATCACCTATTAAGCTTCCCTTCAATAAGGAGAGGTTTGAAATAGAAAAGGCACTGGTTAAGGATAAAGCTGCGAGTAATGGATATTCTGTAAGTTTAATTGATAAGATAATTAGGAAACGTAAATTTAAAGAGACACTTCGAAATCCCTCGACCTTTCAAAATTAAAGAGAAAATCCAAAATTTATATTGATTTCATATGATCCTCGATTCACTCGTACTATTGGCAAGATTTTTGAAGATATAAGTATGACAGTGGTTCATTCATTGAGAAATAAACTGCAACAATTTTTTGGCAATCCAGAAGATAAAATCGGAACAAACTAAAAGTTGGGGATTTACAAAATTAGCTGTAAGGACAGTAATCAAAAGTATGTTGGACAAACTAGACAATGAATTCAAACTAGATTCAAGGAGCATGTGTCTCATCTCAAATATGGTAGAAGAAATAAGTCTAGTGTTGCCCAACATGCATTTGAAACTGCAAAATAGATATTGTTACGCCACTGGACAGTGTAGACTGGTTAGATGAGACTGGAATTGTATGGGAACGGCCGGGAATATTCTGGAGTCCTCTAGACCGGGTGAATGGATGTATAAATAAGACGCACGGTGGGCCGAATCTTAATCTTAAGTGAAACGCGAGCGAGTAAAGAAGAAATACGAAAAAGACATAAGTTATAAGTATTCAATTGTGATTATAATTAAGTCAGTTATTAATCTATTGTTGTTAATTGTTAATTAGTAAATAAAGTAGTGAGTAAGTGTTACCTGGACTTTCAATCAACGAATCTACGAGTATAGATGTTTGTGTGGATAGCAAACACGTAACAATTTGGTGTCGGAAGTGGATTGGAGGAGAAATTTCTGGAATATTCGAACAGGTTCTACAGTGTTCTTCTCAGAAATTAGTGGTAACACGCAGAATTAAGCTACTGAACAGTGTTTGGAGGACTATTTCTGGACTGAATAGTGACTTAAAGTGAATTTTCGAGGAGTTTCTAGAACATTCGATTTAGAAATAGCTGCAAATACGTGAGTGCCGCTAGTAATAACGTGTTGTAGACTGAGAAAAAGGACTACTGGTGCAATTTCGGGAAAATTCTAGAACATTCTATTTGGAAACTACAGGGGATACGTGAATTGTGTCGACGGGAACGTGTTGTAGACTTAAAAACAAGACTGTAAGTGACTTTTAGTGACAATTCTAGTACATTCGATTTGGAAACCACAGAAGATACGTAGACTGTGTTAGACTTAACGGAAACGTGTTATAGACTCAAAACAAGACTTATTAGTGATATTTCGTGAAAATTCTCGAACATTCCATTGGACAATTAGTGGAGATAAGTGAATTTTGTCAACACAAAAGAAGTATAGACTCTAAATAAGACTTTCTAGTGCTGTTTCGAGATTTTTTCTGGAACATTCCATTATTAAAATACACGTGATATCAACATTTTACGGATTTTATAGTGTAATAAACTTTATTTTGAACTGATTTACGTGTCGTGAGTTAATGCCAACAACAAGAAGCATGGCGGAGAAACAAACACAAGACTTACTTGCAGCATTGGTGCAACAAATGCAAGAACAAAGGAAGATTATGGAACTTTAAGATTCTGTGTCGACTACAGGAAGCTGAATGACGTCACAAGAAAAGACAGCTATCCGTTACCCCGAATTGATGACACACTAAGTACGCTGGCAGGTTCATAGTGGTTTTCCACTCTAGATCTTCGAAGTGGATATTGGCAAGTGGGATTTCATCCAGATGACAAAGACAAGACAGCCTTTTCGACAGGAAGTGGCCTTTACCAATTCACTGTGATGCCTTTTGGCCTGTGCAATGCGCCAGCTACTTTTGAAAGACTGATGGAACTGGTACTACGAGGACTAACTTGGAAGACATGTCTAGTTTATCTTGATGATGTGATGGTTATGGGACGGGATTTTAAGGAGCATTTGAAGAACCTTCAAGAAGTGTTTGGACGAATTAAAAATGCACACCTGAAATTGAATCCCAAAAAGTGCCTAATGTTCCAGAAAGAGGTAAAATTCCTAGGACGTCGTGTCTTCCGAGGGGATAAGAACAGACCCAGACAAGATTTCCTCAGTACGAGATTGGCCAAGACCTTCAAATGTTCACGAAGTACGAAGCTTCCTTGGTCTATGCACTTATTACAGACGATTTGTGGAACGATTTGCTGATATTGCGAAGCCACTACACCGGCTTACAGAAGAAAAGGTTCAGTACCAATGGACACAAGAGTGCGAAACATCATTCAGAACACTAAAATCAGCACTGTGTTCGAGTCCAGTTCTTTCATACCCAGAACGGAAAGGCCTCTACGTATTAGACACAGATGCCAGTAATTCTGTACTTGGATGTGTTCTTTCCCAAATTCAAAATGGACAGGAAAAAGTAATTGAGTACTTCAGCAAGACGTTGTCGAAGCCAGAACGTAACTATTGTGTGACACGGA
Source organism: Rhamnusium bicolor (assembly GCA_029963845.1). Taxonomy (NCBI): domain Eukaryota; kingdom Metazoa; phylum Arthropoda; class Insecta; order Coleoptera; family Cerambycidae; genus Rhamnusium; species Rhamnusium bicolor. Next base: position 92,474 of record JANEYF010003574.1, on the reverse strand, counting down.
AGGAACTATTGGCCATTGTCAAGTCCATAGGCCATTTTCACAAGTACCTATATGGACAACATTTTAAAGTTCGGACCGACCATGCTGCATTAAAGTGGTTATTGCAATTGAAGACTCCGGAAGGCCAACTAGCTCACTGGATAGAAAAACTGCAGCAGTACGATTTTAAAATCGAACATCGTCCTGGAAAATCACATAGAAATGCAGACGCTCTCTCCAGAAGACCCTGTCGGGAAGACTGCAAGCACTGCCACCGGGTGGAAAAACAACAAGGGATAATAATTGTAAACACCGTTAAAATTGATGTTCCTGACTATTGGACAAAAGAGACATTAAGAGAAGAGCAGTTAAAAGATCAAGAAACTGGTCCTATTCTGGAATGGAAAGAAAGAGGAGCCCGACCTGGCTGGAAGGACATTTCAGACAAGGCAGTGGGACTGAAGGCTTTGTGGGCACAATGGGATTCCCTTAGAGTAGAGGATGGACTGTTGAAAAGAGCTTGGAAAAGTCCAGACGGGAAGGAGATTTCTTTGAGATTGGTAATTCCCAGGTGTCGCATACCAAAAGTACTCCAGAAAGTGCATAATGGAACATCTGGCGGACATTTTGGCATCAACAAAACTCTCACTAAAGTACGCGAACGATTCTACTGGGTGAACAGTCGTCAAGATGTGGAAGCTTGGTGCCGCAAATGTGAAGTTTGTGCGGCAAGTAAGGGGCCACGGACAAGAAGTAAGGGCCAAATGAAACAATATAACGTAGGGGCTCCTTTTTGAGCGAATTGCGATCGATGTAGCTGGTCCATTCCCCGTGACAGATGATGGGAACAAATACATCTTAATTGCCATGGATTATTTCAGTAAGTGGCCTGAAGCTTATGCCATACCCAACCAAGAAGCAGCCACTGTCGCTCAAGCTCTGGTAGATAATCTAGTATGTCGATTTGGCGTGCCCTTAGAATTGCATTCGGATCAAGGAAGAAACTTTGAATCAGGGGTATTTCAGAAGATGTGTCGCTTACTGGGAATTCATAAGACAAGAACAACAGCCCTACATCCACAATCAGACGGAATGGTGGAAAGATATAATAAAACTATGGAGGAGCACCTATCCAAAGTGGTTGAGAAACATCAGAGAGATTGGGACCGTCACTTACCTCTTTTCCTTATGGCCTACAGGGCCTCCATTCATGAAACAACAAAACAGACGCAGGCTCGCGTGATGTTTGGACGTGAGATTAAACTGCCATGTGACTTGGTGTTTGGCACACCAGATGAGGAGCGACTTTCCATAAATGACTACGCCGATGAAGTAGGTGAACGGCTAAGGAATATCCATGAGCTGGTACGAGGCCGAATTGTCGTAGCAAGTGATCGCATGAAGGCTCGTTATGATCTTAAGGCAAATTCAGGAGGGTTCCAGGCTGGAGGTTTGGTTTGGCTATTTAACGCACAACGAAAGAAAGGCAGGTCCCCGAAGCTTCACCCGCCCTGGGAAGGTCCTTACACTGTCGTCACCAGACTAAATGACGTTGTATATAGAATTCAGCAAAGCCCAAAATCCAAGATGAAGGTGGTGCATATAGAGAGACTAGTTAAGTATGCAGGGAACAATGAATTGCCTGATCGAGACGTTCAGGCTTAAGGAGGGGCAGTGTTACGCCACTGGACTGTGTAGACTGGTTAGATGAGACTGGAATTGTATGGGAACGGCCGGAAATATTCTGGAGTCCTCTAGACCGAGTGAATGGATGTATAAATAAGACGCACGGTGGGCCGAATCTTAATCTTAAGTGAAACGCGAGCGAGTAAAGAAGAAATACGAAAAAGACATAAGTTATAAGTGTTCAATTGTGATTATAATTAAGTCAGTTATTAATCTATTGTTGTTAATTGTTAATTAGTAAATAAAGTAGTGAGTAAGTGTTACCTGGACTTTCAATCAACGTGTTTGTGTGGATAGCAAACGCGTAACAATATGTTAAGGTTATTTAGGAATGTAATAAATACTAGACACATGGATGCATTTGAAAACTTGAAAATTACAAAATGTAAAAATAGTTTGAATAGTGACAGAGGACCAAATAGCCTGCTCTGTTGTTTAGTGAGTCACGGTTCATAGAATCAGGACATCAACCATTCCAAGCCATTTAAATATTTTCTACTTTACTCCTAAATTTCGATAATTTCATTGACAATATTACAATATTAATGAAATATAAAATTTTTCTTTTTTTCCAAACTTTGTTTTCGTTACAAAAATATAACGGTATATTATAAATGTTTAAAAAATGATTTGTTATTAAATTACTGATTTTAACATTTATTTTATCATCCAAATACGCATAGAAGGCTCAGTTTCATATAAAATAATCACTTAAAATATGTGAAATTTGCATTTATTAGTGTGATTTTATTTAAAATTGTTTCCACCTAAATTTATTTATCATGATATATTTTCAAACAAAATATTTTATGTAAATAAATATTACGATAGTAAAATATCCATTAGCCAAATTAAGTAGATTCCGTATGCCATTCGGAATAACGAATATAAAATGGTTTTGTGAAAATGTAAATTTGGAAAATAAAATCGGTACAGTGAAATATTTTCATTGAGTTAGTATCTTAGTATCGACAATAAAACTTCCCTTCTACTCGCTTTATGGCTCCAACAAGGGATGGGCAAATAAATCAGAATCAGGTGCACTGCTCTCCGTTACTCACAATATAACTGATTGTTCATTCCTACATTGTAAACTTTCGTACGTATACGTTTTATATACAATAGCTACAAAAACTTCAGAAAGTTATTTTTTTTAATTTTGATAGTAACTTCTATAAAAGAAGAAAGAAAATTATAGTGATGACTAAGAGCGAAAAGAAATATTAACTAAATAAGATCAATTCAGCAAGGAAATAAATAAAAGCAGATAATACACATAATGGCAAATAAATAGTATAATGAAACTAACATTTTATAGATATACGCTCGTTCAGAGCTTCTCAAGGCAAAGGTAAACCAGCACCTACATCTGCATAACAACGGCCATATACAAAATATAGGCAACACAGTTTTATATTGCCAAAAAAAAAAAAAAAAGAATCTGGAATGAATCTTTTCGGAATAAGTTTGTGTTAAAGACGGCAATTACGTATATATATCAAAATAATGAGAAAGTGTGTCACTGTGACAGAATATGGACGTCTCATCTGACAAAATGTTCTGGTTACGGTTGCTTTTTATACCGCGCACAATGTTTCAAAAACTATTGGAGGAAGGTATAGAGACGGAATAAATGATCAAAAACCACGTGATCCACTGGTACCTTTTAACTCTTGATTTCGTGTCGTTCATATTACAGCAATACATGATGAGAATTTTTGTGTCTAAGGAATAGTTTTCCACCATCTTTTCCTGACAGCACCTCTCGACGAGGATGTTGAAGGGAACTAATTGATCACGTGGTTTTCGCTCCTTTATGAAGGCTAATTACTATCAGTACATAATTGGACTTTGCGGAATACGGCAATATGGGGAACGAAGATAGTCAAAGGCAGAACAAATTCTTAGAAAACACCAGAGAATAAAATTTCAGATGAACGAAAAGATAACTAATGAACAAATTAAGGTGTTGAAAGGATACCGAAATTAACTTCACGGTTTAGTAAGGTATTAGATAATATTTCTTGTATCGAAGAATCACTGGGTGAATTTACTTATCTCATCGTTGGGTAATAGTTGGTACGAAACACATCCAGTAATATAAGAGATAATGCTTTTCATTTGACGATGTCGCTGTTGAGTAAATTTTTCAATAATTTTTTTCTTTTTATTAAAAAATATATATAATGACATTCTCATCGCTTATGCCATTCATAATTTTTAAAAATTAGTTTCTCACGTACTTTTTTTGTTATAGTCAGTTATTGAGACTACCCAGTTGCAAAATGATTTGACACAAGAACTCTGTGTCTTCCTTACACAGGACCGTACTTCTTATCATGAGCTTTAAAACTAGAACCTTTTAGTGTACAACATTGATAAAATAAATTATTAATATACATACTCGGATTTAAATAAAAAATATCGACACCGATCAAAAGAAGGTGCAGTTTCAAAGAAAGCGTTCTTAGCCAATTTAAAAAAAAGGGAAAGTATTGAAGCGTGCAAACAATTAAGCGTGGCTCTTTTTAATACCGAAAACATATTTTTTTTTTGTAAATTTGGATTGCACATCCCCTCACGTTGGGCGACTTGGCGACCCTTCTCGAGAATAGGTAGAAAAAAGTTAATTGGATAAATCCGAGTGAAGCGGTGCAGTCAGGGGCATAACGTAACGTTGGACATAGTATAGATAGATCTGAAAATGATTTTGTTTGTGTATGTGATTTAGATACATATTTAAGCATTAAATATTTTGAAACATTTAAAAGATTTCTTTAAATCAAATTTGAATTACTGTAATTAGTAATCAGCGCAGAATAATTAAATTTAGTCCTCTAAAACGTGTAACTGCAATTGATTTGATGCAAATGTTGCGCCTTTATTAGGAGTCTTCGGAACTAGGATTCTCTGTATAGCAATAGCTATTTTATTTTTTACCTCTGGTGAAAGGTTTTTGTCCATAAATGATTTAGAAACTTCTCTTTCACGACTCTTGATATAACTGGTAATTTATTTTCTAATTTTTCTAAATTTTAAGAAATTGCAAATCGTTTGCAGGAGCAGAAGCAGCTTTAAGTGCTGAAAATCATGCTCTAATGCATTTTCTGTTTTGAGAAAACTGGGCTGACATTTCCTTTTTGAGACTAGTAACATTTTTAATATGCTGAGAGATTTGCGAAATTTGGAAAATAAGAGCAACTATAGTAAACATACATATTGGCAAGTTGAAATCAATCACTAGTTTCACTGTTAGATATTTGGTTTATAATAGCGTTTACTGAAATTTTTTTTTTTATATTAAAAGTGTACTAAAAGACATAGGAACATTTATTTTTGTTTTCATATTTTACGGACTCCTATTTGAAGTTGTGACGTGACGGATGTTATATAAATGATAATTATTAAAATGTGAATTCATTTTTCACCTGTCATCGTTACATACATTCTATATGACTGGTTATAAAATGACTATGCCAAAGAGAGAAGACATTTATTTTGTACACCTACATTATATTGCATAACAATAATTTTGACTCGATAAAATTGTTGAAAAAAATTGTTCGCACTACGGGCTCGCGCCACTCAATTTTATCCCGTCTAATTATTAGTGTTTTTTCCTATTTTAAAACACTTGTATTATCACATAAAAATTTATTTTATTATAACTTAAGGCTAGTTATACCAAGGTGATTTAACTTTAACATCGAAGAATTGTTAAGACAATATTTTAATAGTAGTTGATTCACGTTTAAAGTTAAACCGCTTTGGATTATTTAGACATAAATTTCGACGTTTTCTTATTGCAGGTATATCTAAATTTCTGTGTTTACCCGGGGTAATAATTTTAGCTTTCTGACATCATAATAACTTTGTGTTTTCACTTGAACAAATGCTTCTATGCATCTATATCTATATACTATTGTTTACATTCACAGAATATTTATATATACAAAACATGCAAACAATAATTTACAGGGAGAAAATTTTTAATTAAGAATCAACCCTTTGCGTAGCATATGTAAGTTATTCAATTTTTCTAACTCAAACGTAATTTTTACAAAATTGTTCCAGGGTTACATTTTTTCACATTTCTTTCAGCTGGTGATATACCGATTTTAGTAATTTGTTCACGCAGATATAATGTACATGATATGCAAATGATCTGAAAATAATTTCCCACCCACATTCCAGCAATATTTCGCTTCAAATATTTCAGATATTTGTAATTAACTCAAGTGGCTGGGATGGTCGTAATAACTGAAGGTGGTGTGATTTACTCGATTCATTTGGATAAAGAGAAGCATATATGAAGGAGCAAAAGCAGATATCCCGAGATTGAGTCGGTTTCATTATCGGGAAAGCTCATCATATTTTAAAGGGGAATGTAATTTCATTTGCTCCATAAAATCTAAGCTGCTCTAAATCTGGTATACGGAGGGGTAGCATATGCGGCCCGATCCGGGGGAATATAGTTCACAGACTCTGCCATTAAATATGAGCTTACTGAAATGTAAAACAGTCGGGGTTTTGCATTTCCAAGCATAAACTGCCGACAAAACGGCTTGAGGATTCACTTTATATGGACGAAGATATGTCTCTCTGCCTCGCACCTTACTCGTTAATATTCTGCACCGCCCCCGCCTTATATTCCGCTCCCGCCGCCAACGTTACGCCGAATACACACAGAGGATATAATCTTTGCAAACGACACTTTACGATGAATTTCATGTTTAGTGCATATTTAATTAATAGATACTGCTCGCGCAACTCTACATCTACATTTTCATCAGCGGATTACAGGGGCGAAGCATCGACATAACTAAAAAGGAGAATAATACGAATGTAACTGCATGAAATGATTTTTCTCTCATTTGTTAAATATGATTTTTAAGATAAATTACTTGAATATTGCCAATTATCCGTTTTAAATTATACCCCATTTTTTTTCTAGAAATTTTATCTGGAAAATAGTTTTCGTAAGAGTAAACTTCCTTTATATGTGGATAAATCCGTAATTTATAATTTATAAAAAATATGTGCGGTTATAGACTTTAAGGTAAAAGGAAAAATTAAAAGTATTTATTTTGGAAAAATGCCCTATTCGTAGTTTTTTATTACTGCATACACAATAATCCAATATGAAGCTTTTAAAATCTAAAAAATCTAAAGCTGATTATCGTCATTCTAAATCTAGTAGACTTAGAACATTTGCTTTGGTATTTTCAGATTTTACAAGTAGGATAATATCATAATAATAAATTTTATAGTCAAATCGGTTTGTATAGAAAAATCTATGAAAAAATAAAGAAATTGCATAATTTCGTTCTCTTCTGAATATCTCGGGAATGGTGGCAGTAGTAGTATGTCAAATTCGAGGAACTTTTCCAAATTTAACACTTCTTCTGTTAGCTTTGATAGTTTATGCGATTCTAATTCTGATGAACAGACCCCGGATACGAAGTCATCATGACAACAAAACCAGGACCGGGTCTAGGCGATATGGACATCACCATTTTCATGCACAATAATACAGCATCTTGTCTTGTCATTATATTTAGTAAATTCCGTAACGTTTAAGGTTAAATGATGGCTAAATGGCTCTTAACAAGAAATGAGGTGCGGATATATTAATTGAATATAACAATGGCAGAAATAGATTGATGTGGTAACTACGAACCATTAGAATAAAAATCTAATCATTTTATTTGTTCTAAATGATCCAGTGCGTAAAACTCCGACACTTTTCACTAAATATCCACTTATATTTTGAAAAAGACAGTTCAATATCTACTGAAGTAACTGGCGCATATTTGAAGTAGCTAAATATTTTAAAGATGGCACATTTATGTCTACTTCTTCGCCATTTAAAAGTTTTACCAGGCAAAAAAATGAAAAATCTATTTTCAGTTAGTCCTTTACTGTCTCTGCAAAACCACTTCCAAAATGTCCAGGGAGGGTGAAGAATATTTTTTTAGGAATGTGTGGACATTTTTTAGAAATGTGTGAACATTTTTTCACAGTGAATTCTAGAAAATATTTTTTTCTGTGGAATAAAAAAATATTTGAAAAATGTGTTAGATAAAAATACTTGTTTTGTTAGCATTGATGTAATGCATTGGCATTTGATTTAATTGCCAAGAAAGCGTACATTGTTTTTGTTTATATTAAGAACGCCACTTCTTACAGTGTACCCAATAGATATAAGATAATTGTTTTATTGTCTTCCCTTTATACGCGTCGGTTCATTCCTTTATCGGTGCGCGGTGGTGCCGGTGTTTTTAATAATTAATAATAAGAATTCTCTTACATCTATTGAGCCTACTTTATTTTCACGTACGAAAGGCTTAAGACTATTTACGGTCTTCATGAGTCAAAGAAACTACAGAGCTACTCTATCCATAGAACATAAAATGTATGAAGGAATCAGTTTGATTAAAAAAAGTTTGAAACCAAAGCACGAAAACTACTCTTTTAATAAATTGTATACTTAAAAAACTAAATACTATAGTTTTAATCAGCTATTATATTTTTCAAAAAACTTTAAAAACTTTTAATTTATTTTACACTTCTACGACTCTACGGACGAAATTTACACCTATATCATGTAAAGATCTACCAAGCAAATTAATTAAGTTTTTAAGAATGACTTTATTTTATTTTTGCCGGTATCAATTTTTATATATGATTAAATTAAATAGTGTAGTAAAGTAGGGATATGAAACGTATATTTAGAGGAATGGTGCAAGGGTTAATCTACACACGGGCGTAGGCATCCGAGAGGAAGCCCTGGATAATACGGTCTTATCCAAACCATACGAAGCGCCGTTTTGGCACTTCTTTTTTATATCTAGCGGTGATTCTTAAATAAAAAAATCAACAGTAAAAAATTAACTTACATAAAGAATTTTATTGCTAGTACTTTGTATATATAGTTTTGTTGTCATTATATGACCTAATACATTAATGAAAAATATTCATTAGCTACCAAAAGCCATGGGGGCGGCCGCTCTGCTTGCCCACGCACGTGATAATTGAAAAATATATTAACGTAGGTCAAATTTAATGTTCATTGCATTAATAATTACTGTATGTCCACTATTTTTTCTTTCGTTGATGGTCGCGTAGGGCTAGAACAATCCGTGAGAAATTTGCATGTATATAGGGTATCCCAGATTTAAATTGTCATATAAATATGGGCGAGAGTTTATACTTAGCTAAGTTTAAAACACCCCCAAATTTACCCTTCAGTGTTACAGCTTTTGAGATACATGGTTTATTTTTATGTTTTTTGACTAAAACTGTAGTCGGTCATATTTCTGGAACGGCTTTAAATATTTGAATAAAATTTAGTACAAGCATTATACTCTTCTAGTCCAATTAAAATCATAATTCGCTTTGGAAAAATTCCAGGGACGGCGTCAATTTTTATAATATTGCTCTCAAATACCACAAAGAACAAGCTCTTCATATTAATATTAACTTTTTAGTTTCTCATCGTTGTATTTCAAAAATGATTTACATAATGTGAATAACAATAAAATGTACTCAATCATGGAATTTTAGGCGAGTCCAGCCTTGCACGAATTATTAATTTTTCAATAAATTTTCCAAAAAAATGAAGATGTTTAACCAGTGTAGGGTTTTAAGTAAAATTAATAAAATAGTGACGTTATTTAGTTGACTGCCTAATTTACAGAATTTAAAATTTAATCAATCAATATTTTCGAAAATTTATTGAAGAATAACCTTAAACGTGCCATCAAATATTGTGACATTATTTTATACACTGATCCATTGACTTAAACGTTTACTAATATTTACAAAAAATTATACACAGATAGATGTTATCGACACTGAAAGCTACATTATAGAAATTGAGTCTTGTCCTGGAATTTTTATAAAGTTAATTATGATTTTGATTGGACTGAAATATTAATATTTATACAAAATTTTATTCAAATATTTTAGGCCGTTCCAGAAATATGGCTGACTACAATTTTAGTCAAAAAGTATGAAACGCCCTGTATCCCAAAAACGGTTAAAGGGTAAGTTTGTGGGTGTTATGAGTTCAGCTAAGTGTGTTCTATTTCCCATTACTTTATGTCCCTTGAAATCTGGGACACCTGTATATATGCTAAATTTTCTTTAATAAATGTATCGCTAAACATCTATTGAGAATGTGAAATGACAACTGATTAATTTGGATCCAACTGCTGTTCTACTAATTTAACGACATCAAACTACAATAATAATACGATACAGCCTCCAGTTATGTTCCCCATTGCGTTAAAACAGGCCATGGAGGTAGTGGTGTATTTGAAAGTATTTCTTTAAATAACTGAATCCATTGTTGTGCTTTTAGAAAAACTTTCTTCACACTGGATCAAAGTTAGGGTAACAGTTTTTTATCGTTTCAGCAACTCTATGTAGTCCGTGAATTAAGCAAGTTATAAGAACCATGTTGTGGTTTCAACATTTTCCAGCGTCGCTCATATAATTAACCACGTCGGTAATGAAAAATAAAAATCTGTCTAAATTTTGGTAATATTTTTCTCCTCATAATGTTTTTAAACATAGTTGAGCTAAATCAGCTACAGTTGTTGAATCAGTAATGTCTTGTACTTTAGAGCCCCCGTGCACTAGGCGGCCAGGTCGCGACGGCCAACGGTTTGTATGGAGTTTTAATGCCCCACCGCGCACTGGCCGCGACTGAGAGCGAGTCGCGACGGCCAATAGGAGCGGTGCACATGTGGCCAGCTGACCGCGCGGCCAGTGGTTTGTATAAAATGTAATGAGTGACCACACACTAGCAGTCCTATATAGCGGCTAGTACCGTTGGATCCGTACAGGAATATTGTCACACGTTAAAACTCACTAGTTTAAGTGCAGAGTGCTTTATCTTTTCTTTCACACTGATTGTTCACACTTGCTGGCCGCTTTGGGTTGGTGGCGTTCTCGGTCGTGTATATCCTGGCCTCGACAACCATGGCTGACCGCTTAATGCACAGGCACTCTAAGATGCAATTAAGTGTCCGTGAATTGATTAATCCACCTCAATTGCACCTGCACCTACTATCACATTTGCTACCTTTGTGCTACAAGCATTACCTAGTTATTGTATCCACAAATCCAAATGTAATTTTTATTTAACTACAATAAAACACTGTCGGAGTCAAAATAATTTTTTCTCAATGTTGATTCGGTTGCCACTGCAGTGTTTTTATATTGACCATTATTAACACATTTTTGCAGAAACTGGGCTGTCTACTTTTGCCTACGGTATATTGCACTCTCCCATCACTTCTACCAAATCTAGTTAGAAATTTCGTTGACTGTCACTATCACTATCACGTACACACTTTTTACGATTTTCAGATGAAACATGTTTCCTAACGTCCGCCTTGCAATTTCACAAAAGTGTTTTTTCACAGCTTCTGTGGAAAAGTTCTAGGTCGTTAAACTGCAATTATGGAAAATCTTTAACCCACGAGTTTCGACGGAATGGGTCGCGATATTTTTAACGATTAATGGATACACATGCGTTTCTATCAAAAGTCTAAAGAATACTGTGGCACTGTGGCATGTTCAGTCTATTAAATAAGAAGCGCACCAGTTGGGTGCCGGCTCGCCCGAACTAGCAAGTAAAATTTCTCGGCCTCTTTTTTTATTAAAGTGCTTTTATTACATCATATGTTTGTTTACGTTTTAGTAAGAGTCCTGAAAATGTATGAAGAAAAATTTATTTTGTAGAACAAAAATTTATTTAGAAGATACAAGTAAATAACTTTAACACTTACATGGTAATAATATTTTTTTGCTTTACAAATAAATACTAGCAAATAACAAAATATCATTTTTTTTTAAATAAATTCGTTTTTTTAATACACTGCAAAAAGTCCGTCTCTGGATTGACGACCTAAGATCCGGGGTCGGGTGATGAATTAAACCATTCTGTATACATTAGTTTATTAATTACTGAATTTTTATTTTGTTTGTTGATATAAAAGACAAGTCTCAACAAAATTAATAAATGTCATCAAAACTAATTATATTGCTTTGCACCTTAATATTAATCACGCGTATTATTTTTAAACATATTTGTCACTAAATGTTAGAAATAGTATATTTACTTTTACTATTCACTGTTTAAAGTCACTCATAGGAAATGTGGTGACGAGATTACACACGAACTTCTATATTAATTTACTGCGTTTCGTGTTTTGCGTCAGTGAAGCAAAAAATGAACATTATAAAAATTTTAAGTAAACATTCAAATGAGATTTATCATTGTATTATACTTATCAATTCACGTTAATTTCGAAGTATGGAGAAAGAAGTCACGAGCAATTTGAACAAAAAATGTATTAATAACAATAAATTTTAATTACAAATCATCGTTTCGGTCGATAGTTCCCATTATTTTAGGACCAAATTAATGTATTTTTGTAATGTCAACTTTAAATATAATTGAGTTTTTCATTGGAAAAAATAGTCAATATAAAACATAATATACCAGCTAGTTGTTAATAATATACTAGCTGGTATTTTATGTATCATTTTTATTTGTATTGTATTGCATAATGTGTTACGGCATAATATTTCTATCGAAAGGAACGATATTTTTTGCTAAATGTTTCCAAATATATAAATCTTTCAGAAACTAACTGGCAATAATGATAGATAAGGGCAAAATTTATAAGGAGACCTAAAATGGAAAAAATCCTGCTGCATCTTTAATCTTCTGTTTTTCAATAGAAACTCTTCTATTCTTCAACGTATGAGTTATAGTCCAAATATGGACTATAACTGAAAAGAGAACTCGTATACCGTCGGAAAAACTCTACCAAAGGTGTTACTTTATTCAATAACTTATTTAGACTATATATTCTCTTCCTTCCTACTGTGCTTATCCCCACAAAGGGAAATGGTTCCGACCCGAGGAATTATAGGCCGATCACTTGCCTCAATTCCTGCTACAAGGTATTTACACGTATCTTGTATGCTAGGACACTGAGGTCTGTTAATCCGGTTTCCAGCAGATACACGAACAGCGTGGTGCCAAGAAGGACATGGCAGGTTGCAAGGACAGCCTGCTGATAGACCGCTGTATTACACAGGATTCTGTGCAATACAAGCGGAATCTATCGATGGTTTGGATTGATTACCGCAAGGCATTTAATACAACATCGCGCGAGCTATTGTTGCACTTGCTCGAATGTCTTGCGATACTAGCACCACTAGTGAGATGCATCGAACAGCTGCTGCCACTCTGGAAGACTCGCTTCATCATAACATCAGGTGTACAGCGGGTCACGTCAGAGCAGGTGGCATTTAGGAGAGGAGTTTTTCAGGGTGACTCCCTGAGTCCTCTCCTCTTCTGCATCTCACTGCTACCGTTGTCTGTTGGGCTCCGCCAAACCCGCGGATATCAAAGTGGACCATCCAGCGATCGGAGGCATAAGGTCACCCATCTTTTTTATATGGATGACTTTAAACTTTATGCCTCCGGAGAGCGCGAACTACAAAACGCTCTTAGGGTGGTCGAAGAATACACGCGGGCCATTGGTATGGAGTTCTGGTTGAACAAATGTGCAGTCCTCCACCTCAAGAGAGGACGATGCGGGGAATTCTCTGAGGATGCGCAGCTCTCAGATGGAACCATCAAAATAAACTATTGCAGCAGTGCAATAGTCCTATTTCTATACTTAATCCTGAAAAATAATCCCAGAAGCAAAAATTATTTTTATTTTAAAAACGTGAGTATTAGGGGATTTCAGTTTTTGAACTCAGTGGTAAGAATTAGTAAAATTCAGCTGTTTTTGGTTCATGTTACTCAATCCTTGTACACCGGTGGTATATTAATTATGGATCTTGTGTATACCATCTAGTAAATATAATTACCAATAACATACATCGATTTCCAAAGAAGTCTCAATTAATATCTAATATTAATCATATTAACGTGTACAAAGTACAATATTAATCCAAGCTATGCAGATTCCTCATTTACAAATAAAATTCACTAAAAAACTTAAAGAATACGACAGATTTAAAAATAACTTCCGACAATAAAAATAACATTTTCTTTAAATATTTTGAGCATATCTTATTTAGGCATATGTTAATTTATTGAGAACAGTATTGTTGAAATAAATTGAATGAAAGTCGCGGAGAGAAAAATATTTCCGAAATACCTAAGCGCATAAATTATGAATTCATATTTTAAAACCGAAATGAGCTGTTCCTTTTCAGGTTCTGTGATTTTTAACCTTTGTAATGTACTCTATGTACAAGTTAATAATCCCAACAATAATGATTAAAATTTATTAACATGATTCTCTTATCTCTGCGAAAACTTCCCTAAGAACTAAGAAATTCATATTTTTCAAAGCAAAACTGAATTGCATATAATTGACTCCTAACTCTTCAAGAATGATGAGAATGGAATAACCGATTAAAAACTTTGAACTAATGTGAATTTTAAAAATGTCCGCAAAAAAAATTAGCGCCTCTTGAGAATGTACTAAAAACTTTATTATGTGATATCTAAATAATCTCCCTTATTTGCGAATATTTCCTCGTAGAATCTAATAATGAAAATATAAAGAGAGGAAACCTATGAACAAATAAATTTCATAAATACCTCTTCTTCTAAATTAGAGTAAACGGGCGTATAATAAAGAGGATCAAAAGGATTACTTTTTTCTACAAGTATTTTATAAACGAGAAGCAAATCGTCGATCTGTTCTTAATAGACAGTTATGTGTATGTTGACATTAACATTATCGTGGTTGACGTATAAATAAAACGACAACAAAAGAAAAATAGAAATAAAATAGAAATTCCCGTCGGGATGGTTCTATGTCTGCGTTTTAGAGACATCAGTAATTTCTCTGTGAACATTTCATTCTTTTATGCAAAAAAGCAAAAAACAGGCAGCCGCAGCAGGCGATGAAACGTGTTTATTCATCTAAATGTTGCGTCCATTGACGTAGATAAAGGAATTACATTTAACAATTAGTTTACAAGTTAAAGCTCATCTTCTGTTAACTTTTAAATGCTGTAACCTATTAAAAAGAAATAATACTTATAACTTTGTTAAATTACTGAAATGATGTATGAGGTACGATATATTGTAGGAAAGTATTTTGCAATTGTTTTATCTACAGCACTTCTAAGAAGATATCGGGCAAAAAAATCTATTTGAAGTTCATTATTCAAATACCAAATTAAAAATTGTCAGCATTAATAACCCAGCTTACTATTTGTTAGTTTTCCTTCACCTTTAATATTTGTTATACATACATATGTGTATTGTGTAAATATGCCTGCTATGATGAGCATCAAGGAATTCAAGTATATCCAGCTGTGTCGAATCAGACATCTTTGAAATTACATTTTCTTTAGAGGGTTGAGATGTCTTCAGTTGTTGATTGTCATTACGTTCTCCTCTAACTTTTTGCTTACAGCAATACTTTGATCTTCTGCAGATTGTAGCAAAAGTCGTGGATTGCTCTTCTGTGGAAGTAAAAATATTTTCTGATCCATCCTTCGTTATAATTTTGACGCTCGTATTAGTTGCACTATGTCCCAAAATTGCACGGACATATCAGCCCAATATTCTTGAAATCAAAAGAAGCCGAAATCGAGCTTCTAAGTTGCTAAAAAAATTATATTTTCTAAAATCACTCGGAGACGTCTTGGGCGATTTGAATAAAATTTAATAGGGTTATGGAACTTTCTAATGGCCATTGTCTATTACTCGTTTCAGTTGAACTTAAATGCAGAATGTTTTAAATATTATTTCTTCTTCTTCAATTATATTTTTTTTACTTTTATAAAAAAATTAAATAAAAGTAGTAAAATGTTTATTTGGCAACTTCTTTGATTCTACCTCTTTTGTAATATTTATCTACGCTCATGGTGTAGTCATTATTTCAGCCGAACATTGCAGTTGTTCTTGCTTAATTTTATAAATACAGCAAACAAAGATTTAAATGTTTTGAGAAATGGAGAAGTCTCTTAATTTGGGGAAGTGTTCGCCATATACACATACACACGATAGATATTTTGGTGCTTCTTAAGTAAACAACGGTATTTTTAAGTTTTAGAAAATTCGAAATGTAATAAAGTTCTTTTAAATATTGTCGTAGTAATTCAGTTGTAGAAAATTATTAAGCAATGCAACCAAAAATAATTGTGAAAGGAGGAGAATATTAAAATTTCTTTATGTTACACTATAACTTGACTAATTTATTTATGAATTTGTGAATAACAAAATTAATTAAATACATTAATTTATTAATTCAACTTAAATTAAGTCGGAATTTTCTTCTTGTGTTCATAGTAGTTCCAGATAGTAACCTTGCGTTATCAATTTAAAAGGTCACAGTTGGTACTAACTTCTAGGATACTATGACTATTTTCGACATCGATTTACATATTTGGTTCAACCCTTGCTATTGTCCAGCTAGGTCGCGAAATATTGATCAACCTTAAAAATATAACGTAATTATGAAATTAAGCCGACAACGCCTCGATTTAAACTTTACCAGCTCATTTTGATCTCACATGTGAGTTGTTACAGGAAGAAACGTCCTCAAACAAAACAATACCCTAGGTCTTCTGGTACACAACGGGATCTTCGATAAAGTTTTCTTGCCAGTTATATGTTGGTAAACATATATACTGTTATGATGTTACATATTCATACAAATAAAATAAAATTAGTAAATAAATATTAGTTAAAAATTAATCAAACGTTCAATTCAGAACAAGATTTAATATGGTAAACTGAGAAGTCACTCGTAGGTGAAATTTAATGAAAAAATTATACTTAAAGACAAGTTATAAAGTTGATTAAAAACCTTAATAAAAAAAATTGATTAAGTTTTATCTCAGAACATGATTCATTGATTGTCAAACAAATAACAAAGTAATATATTAAAAGCAAATAACAAATAAATAAAACAATTTATAAAAAAGTACCTAGATAATACGAAATCATAAAAATGTAGACACTCAATAATCAATAATTTTGACAACTGGTCAAAATACAGTAAAAAAGATTCATCCTTACTTAATTAGATAATAAGTTTAGTAAATGGATATTGTATAGGGATAATAGCATAAGGTTTAATTAAACAATCAAAATTAAAAAGTAGTGCTGAAAAAGAGAATAAAACATGTTAAAAACAGTGCGCGAGTGTTCTAAAGATGTTTCTCTAAAATGAAATAAAAACACAAGTATGAGGTACTGAAAGGCAGAAAAACTTCAACTTCAGAAAAACAAAAACATCAAGGTAATTCCTTAATAAACCTTACTTGGGTTAACAATACATGTGTGACACTAAAAGAAAAAAATAGGATGAACAAATGAAGTTGTTAATAGAGGAGGTTTTTTGTTTTATGAAAATTTTTTTAAGAGAAATGAAAGATAGAGCAGAAGAGTAAGAAAATAACAATATTGAACTATAATAACAAGTTTTGAAATGATAGTATAATATAAGAAATTTAAATAATAATGAAAGGTAATGACAAGAAGAAAAGTTTGGAAATATTTTATATATAAAGGAAAAATATAGAAGATATAGTAAATGAATAATGGAATGAAATAGAAGGAATTTTAATAAAGAATAGTAGAAAACAAGATTGGTTGTGATACACAGTTAAAAGTAAGAATATTAACATTTTAATAAAAGCATAGACAATAAACAGAATGATTAATTAAATGTATTAGTTTTAGATATTTTGTCATTTGAAATAAAAGTGACAAAGCAATTATATAAAAGTTAGTAGAATAAGTTAGCTAGTTAACAGGGATTTTTAGGGTTTGTAATCTTATGTTAATACAAATGTAAGATTTTTGCAAAATTTGCAACAGTTAATGAAAGGAGCATTAATTAAGATGAGTCTTTCTTCACAAAATATTGATTGTTAGATTATTATAAAATTTGAATATGATAATTAATACACTTGTTACATGTTTGAACATGATGCCTTGCCAACGTTTCTTTATTGTGCATAAACTTCTTCAGGGCTTAACAACCACAATTTAAGTTTGTAATACAAAACTTCCACACAGAATATACATTACCCTATAGATATAGCAATTATAGCAACCACTAAGAAATATGGTATTAAAAAAATTATTATAAGAATAAGATAACAAGTTAATAATTGACAGATTTCGAAATGTTTAATTTGATTTTGGTCTGTGACCAAGAATATTGTTATCAGTTTTTAATCTGTTGTACTCTCTTTATAATAATTATTTCAATTTGAACTAGGTACACATACACGATGATGATGTAACTCTGTGAATTTTTTATAGATACCTTTATAGAATGACGTTAAAAATTGTTTGCTAGTTATGATTTTCTAACTTTTACCAAACTTGTCACATAAGTATAGTATATATCTTTTTAAACAATCATTTTCTCGGCTATTTACCAAAATGCTGAAACTTGGATTAGAAAAAAAATAATATGCACATTATGTTCAGTACGACTGACTGCTACGCTAGGCGTCAAAATGAGACGATTATTCACGTTGGGATGCCAAATATAACGTTGTTCACGTCCAATACATAACGTTGTGCCAAAATAAAATTGAACACCTTACCAATCCTCGGCTAGCTCTTTATATCTCAGGTTGGATTACCAGTATCATACAGGCGAAACTGGTAGCTTCAGCTTCTTAATACTCTAAATTTAAGAAATAAACAATTAATAGTTGATCAGAGAATTTGGTATACCTTACCACACTTTATATTTTTAATGAAACCTATTCTGGGAAATTAAACAACATAAGTTTAATGAAATGTTTAATTATATCAAGTCAAGTTAATCAGCCAGGTTTAAAAAAAAAATTATGTACAATTAGGTATGTGAAATTTGTAAATTTATAAACTATTCCCAAACAAACGTATATAATACCAGTAGGTAGATTTAACGAAATGCAATTGCATGTAGTTTACATAAAACCACATAAGAAAAATATTTATATCTAGAACACTACTATTACATTTATATTACATTATAAAATTCATCAATCTATCACAGATCTAATTTGCCTGAACCATATTGATATCATGGGTACCAGTACTAAATTTAAATTTGAATAAGTAAAATTAAAAAAAAGTGCACAGAAAGAAAATATTAATTATTTACATCAAGGTCAACATTTTTAATAAGTACGTAAAATGAAAAAAAATAAGGCTTAACTTAACCTCTGAGAGTGGGAAAGTGTGTTCAATCCTTTTAGTTTCTTCAATACCAGACTAACATTGTTCCATTAACCAAACTGCAGTATTATAAAAACTCAACGATGAATTAATCGGCTCCTGACTTCCAACATTTGTCGAAAACACAAATCCACCATCTATTCCAGCTCCACTATGTACCTTAGCAGGACTTGATAAAAGCCCATTCCACTACCATACAGCCAAAATTATAAATAAAACCATATTTACAAAATATAAGAATTTCCTAGGCATCATAACTTCTTAACGCCATGAAAACAAAAAGGAAATACTTTTCATTGCCAAGTATAACCCAATTAGTTTACCCAGTGAAAAACCATAATAGCCCAGTGATAGTTGCCCTTTCTATAGGGCACAATTCTAAGTTCATACACATGTTTAATTGTAGAATCCATCCAGCATTTAGCTAACAAGATACTGAGTATGAAAGAAATAATCCCGAAACAACGATGATTAACATCCACTAAGATATATTCAGATTTTAAATTTTAATCACTCACCACTACAATCTTACAAAATGTATGTCCTTCTACTAAGGCAACCAACTAAGACGAGGAAAGGAAGTCAACCACGGAGCTATAGAGGTGATAGATTGACAGAATATAGAGAAGTCACTAGTCCCAGAAAATACCAAGGTTGATCACATGTCGAATGAATGTCAAATTATTTAAACACGTATCAGTACTTATCAAGACGAATATAAAATGTAATACGTTAATTAAAAAAGAATGATAAGAAAATTATATAAAGTAATATTTATGCAAGGTGAATCATAAACACCAAGACCTGTAAGATATGCAAGGCGAATCATAAAATACCAAGGCCTGTAAGATTCGGTTATTTGCAGAGTCCATAAGGTTTGTCGACCCTAGTGCTAATAGCTGAAGTGCGTTCCATCAATGTAATTAATGTACTACCATACTTAGCTAAAATAGACGATCTAAGTAGTAACAGTCTGGAATGATTTTGAAAACAACCCAACTATGGTCCAAATTATTCCATAGTTACTCGTTTCACACACAAGGTAACGATCTTATAACAGAACAGTCTATGCGGAACAGACGAGCTCACGTGACAACAGATCAACTCGGTGTGCAACCCCGACAACAATTGAACACGGCCAATACTATTCGAATAAATGACATTTAACTGATGGCATTAGAAATTGAATATTTTTATAGATCACAGAGATATAATTTTAAACAGAAACCATGACGTCCATGACATAACCTTGAGACGTAACCTTTTAATGCAAATGGATAGAATATTACTAATAATAATTTTTGTGAAGTAAATTTTGAAAATGTGATGTTAAAAATGTAATTTATAAATAAAGTTAATGAATTAGTTGATTTTTATACTTAAAATACATAAATATTTCTCACAATGATGAATGCAATCGTAACATGACTCAATAATGTTATTTTTAATTCTAACTACTATGTTTAGTAAAACCAAAAATACATAAAACAAAAGTACTCACCACTTCAACACTTTAAAACGTCCACCGACACGTGTTTCTGCATTTTCGCGTTGTCAAGGTGGCCCTTAGAAAGCCTCGAAAGTAACTAGGAATCTTATTAGATCCTAATGTAATAAATATTAATGGCTTCAGAGAACAGAATAATTGAAATTATATAGCGGAAATTCCTCGCAGGGTAGAATAATTTAAAACAAATTAGGTATCCTCTTCTTAGTAAAAGTTTAAAATATAGACGCAAAAATGCAGAAATACGTGTCGGAAGTGATTGTTTAACTGGTGAGTATCTTTCGTTTTATTTATTTTTGGTTTTACTGAACACAGTAGTTAGAATTAAAAATAACATTATCGAGTCAGTCATACTGAACATAATGTGCATGCTATATTTTTTATAATCCAAGTTTCAGCGTTTTGGCAAATAGCCAGGAAAATAATTGTTTAAGAATATATATGTCATACTTATCTCTGATGAAGTTTTGTAAAAGTTATAAAATAATAATCAGCAAAGATTTTTATCGTTTTTATATTTCATTTCATTCTATATTTTAAACTTTTGCCAAGAAGATGATACCTAATTTGTTTTAAAAAATATATTTATTTTTAGTATTTTATTAACAGGTTATGCGTTATTGATCATTGATCATGTCATACGTCTTTAAACTCAAATAAGTATATTTTTGCGCTTATCTTATTTTATTAATTATTATCGGGTCAACTACTACTATGCTTTATTCAAAAATATACAAGTAAATAATGATGACAAGCATTCTCTGCCTTAATCAAAACTATGTCACATACGTAATAGTGACTCGGAAGGTGATAATTCAAAGTCGAAGATCGATCGCAAAAGATTATTGACAAAGATAATAATATCGTGATAGCAGTAACATACGAAGGGAATTCCCTTGGCATGATGAGCTGACAGCACACTTATCATCTCATCCCGGGAGCTCCCGTAATATGATGTTATAGTCCGTCAGAGTCCTCAATCATTCCTGACAAGTTCCCTCCATCACCTCGCACTCCAGACTATAAGCTACAAGTGGAAAAATATAAGAGACACATCTACAAAGTGGGTTCGAAAACGTGCTTTACAATACACAATATGTTATTTGAACAAATATTTTTGTGTTCAAGAATAATGGATAATAATATTGATTTTCTAAATAATTATTGCATTTTCTAAAATACTTGTAGTGTGGTTACTGATCATTTTGTTAATTTTTAGAAATTGATGAACTTTTAGATTTTCTTAGACTAACTAAAATGGGATGGAAAATAAACAATTGATATAAAAAATTAAATATTATAATGTGAAATATTACATAAAATTTTTGAATAAAGGTTTAAAAAAAGACGTAACAAGAATTGTTTGAAATAGTTTAACATATTCTTGGGTGCCTTCAAAATTTTTTTTGATGAACCGTTGCGTTGCTATGACAACCCTACGTTTTGTGGCATCTTTCTCCACATGGTATAATGGATTATACATAAGCTTTAATATTTTTAATCTAAACATATATTGCGTTTTTCAGGCAGTTCAAGTCTTCAATCAGTAACAATTTATAGCATTACAATTAACAAAAATACGTATCGAAAGTATTAAAACTGTTTTAATATCTTCAGTTCTTTTTCACTCATATCAGCAAACAGTTTTAAATCAAATAATAATTTTATCACCGTTTGTGGAGAGTAAATAATTTAATACAAGATTAGCTAGGCATACATGAGAGGACTTTTTGCCGGATTAGGTCCATCGGATTAGGTTCTTTAGTCCGCGACAGAGTTGATCCGTTGGGCTCGGTTTTTCGTTGTGCTCACTAACGTAAAAATAAAAATTCCTCGCGAATTTAGCCCTCACGGATCAGGTCCGTGGTCTTTCAGGCAGTCTTGAATGATCGGCGGATATCATACAATACATACAACGTTAGGATAGGTAAGACCAGCGCACTGCGAGTTGAAGTATGTCCGTTAGTACGTTAGTGGAAGCGTATGGTCCAAATCCGTCGGACCGTGTCCGCTGCATTTACACGGAGGGCATAGAATAAAGGAACTGGATCACGGCTTTCCACTTATGAGTGAACTTTTTGACGAACTTAGTCTAGCTATTGTCATTGAAATTCATTTAGTTTTGGTAATCAAGTTTGGTGCAAATTTTCATTTTGTTCATTATTCATTAAAATTTAATTATCATGACAAAGCCAACTGAAAACAGGAGTATTGAAGTTTTAATGATATTTTGGTATAGTCATAGAAAATGATCTCAACCAGAAGTCTGCACCCTCTTCAACGAACTCTACCCTAACAGACCACCAATAAATAACACAGCCTTATGTAAGCAAAATTTTGAGAAAATTTACAGACACCGGCTGCATTAAAAATCAGCAGAAATCCAGTAGACCAAAATCAATGACAGCAAGAAACAAATTTCTCAATATTCTATTATTAATTGAGGAAAATCCCAAAGTGTCGACTAAACAGCTTGCTCTTGATTATGAAATATGCCCTAAATTGGTCAGCAATCTTCTAAAGAAAGAGAAATTCCATCCTGAGTTCATCTGGTCCATGAGCTAAGCGAAAATGACTACGACAGGAGGTTTGATTTTTGCCAGTTAATGATGAAGTCTTTTAATAATAATAAAGATTTTGCTACTAATTGTCCTCTTCGATGAAGCTACTTTCAATCTGAATGAGACATTAAATAGGCAGTTCTAACTAATATTGTAATGAATAAAACGATATCATTTTGGTCCTGAAAACTTGAACATCTTTTTTGGTACCACGAAAAATGTAGGGAACTATTTCCATCAATCAATTTCGCATTGACTTTTTATTTATAATTATTATTATTGATAATAACAATGATATTAGCAAATAATAAGACATTTTCAAAAACGTTTCAAGCATCAACATCAGTTCACAATATATCAAGAATCAATGATGTGGAGGCGAACTAAAACTGATGCAAGTTTCATGAAACCTAGGAGTCGATGCGTATATCGCAATATGTTTCAGTGTGTGTAGGCCGCTTAAGGAACCGTTTCACTTCAATCAAGTCTGTGGAAAATTAATAATTAGCTGCTACGGATCAGTGACTGTCCATTAGGTCCGATTATCGAGAAAAAGTTGCTTTGATATTCGATCATACCGATTACGCTCCATTTGGTCACTGACCCTGAGGTAAAACTTGATTGGTGCCAAGAATATGACCAGTGGGATGAAGGATGAAATCGGATAGTGTTCAATGATGAATCCCTCTCTGTAGGCGCAGAAAACTATGCCATCGACGAGTAATGTGGAGAAAGGTCACATATTCGGTTTTGTGTGGAACGGAAGTATTCTTAGGAAGAAATATGGATGCACAAGGGACAGACAGAGTCTTGAAACCAATTGTTTTGCGCTATCCTCAGAGGTTGAAAAATGTTATTTCAAGTAGGATAATGTTGTCATAACCAGGAGGTTTGTGTAAGATATTGCTGTGAAATTACCTCCATGGCCAGCAAGATCACTTGATTTTTCGCCAATCGAACAAGTATGATAGGCAAACAGCAGTAATTGCAAAAGGTTCAGATAGCTTGAGACCTCAAGAAGAGATCGACCACTTAATTCGAAGCATGCTTCTTAGAGTTGGAGAATGTGTGGAGCACTATTTCACAATTAATTTTAAGATAGATATCTTTGTCATAATGAAATTTCAATCATATGATATTCATTCTAGGCTCAACTGTTTAGCAAAATTCATTAAAATATTTCAACGATTATTATGTACTATATTTCTGTTACACAGTATGTATCATAGTAAAAATACACTGAAAACGGTTCCAATCCTCTTGAAAATATTGTTGGATCTTACTTAATTTGAAAATTTAAAATATTTCACATAATTTTAACGCGTCTTTTAAATTTCCGCTTTTCAAGGCTACCCTATAGTAAAATACAAGAGAAACTCTTCTGGAAAAGATGTTTCTTGTAGAGATATAAGATTCTACAGGTGTAGGGATTGCTAAAATATCATATTGAGGGGAACTTGAGTACCAATATGTTATGTTTTGGGGTTTTATAGGCTCACACTCGACTTTCATATTGATATTGAATAGCGAATATGAGATTTATGACGAATTCTTTAGAAGACTCCAACTAGAATTTGATACCTTTCCTTCGATTTTATGGCCCAATATTTTTTTCATTACAACAAAATAATTTTTATATCCGCATCAAATATATCCTCTTTCCTAAAAGTGTATACAATATTAATGAAGTTTAGTAGCTATAGATATTAATTATATTCATTTCATTTTGTAGATGTTGCAAATGTTTTAAAATTTCGCATACTTAATTCATAAAAAGGGATAATGAAAGTTAAAAATACTTTTCTTTATAAAGTATAATAGTAATTATCATTTTTTCTGTTACAATATTATGACATTCATTTTAAATTTACTTAAACCTATTCTGATTATTTTCTAAGTGAAGTGTGTCGAAAATCGGTGCGCACGTGTGTACGCGTGTGCATTCATTATAACTTGAAAGTTACTCATCGGAAAATTGAAAAACCTTATGTTTTCAGTTTTTGCCCCGATTTGACAACAAGCGCTCCGGGTGGAAGGTAGCGTCATTGTCCCTGTCATCACAGTGCTGATTAACATAAAAAAAAGTAATAATCGATTTAAATGGATTATTTACAATCGGCTTATTTATCGACGCTAAAAGATGAGCAACCCTCAACCTGGAAATTTTGCCGAATCTCTTCTTTGTTGCATAAGAGGGAATTTTTACTTGTCAAACGATTGCCGTTGGAAGCTTGTATCCACCACTGGAAATAAGGACACGCGACAGAGATATGTGACAGTGACAGGTCACACTCAAAAAGTACGGATTAAATGGTCTGAATGTGATACTGTTCGAGATGAGCGACTTTGTGCACGAAACATTGGCGCGTACGACCTGAGACACTACTTGCCTGAAGCAGTAGAGTCGTTGTCGTCATCTGATCAACAACGTATTTTTATTTGAATATGGCTTCTTTTCCAATCTTCTCTGGCGAAGATGACAAAAAAATTAATGCCATTAGTTGCTAAATATCAACCGATTTATAGCTCTAAGGTGGAATCATATAAAGATGGGGTGGTAAGAGACAATGTATAGAAAGATATTAGAAATAGATACTTCTTGCACAAGTAATATAAAGGACTTAGTGAGTGATAAGTGTATCCCTCTGATGGTCAGTGCTGCTACCACTCTGACATCTCTGATGTCTTAGTGACTGAGAGCAACCTGCAAAGCAGGTACCAGGAGCTACGATCTCTAACCCTGGTGGGCTCAACTATATGCTGATTAAGATTTACAGGAAACAACTCTTCAGCAGACAAAAGCCCCGACATGCGTTGAATTAAACCTGTAAGTCTTGTTTGGTAGCTAGGAGCATTTGTCAATTCCTTACTAGACATAGACCGGTTTCGAACTTGTTATGTTCTCGTCAGTATGCCAAAAGTAATGGAAAAAACAAATAATAATACCAGGGTAGCCTAAAGTAGACTAAGCAAGACGGACATAGTGAGCGATAAGTGTATCCCTCTGGTGGTCAGTGCTACTACCCGCCAGACATCACGGATGTCTTAGTAACTGATAGAGATGGGTTGTTATTTAACAATCTGTTATTTTATAAATGTTATTTGTAAATAACGTTAACAAACTGTTATTTCTGTTTGAAAATAACAGATAAACGATATGACGTAGTAAATGTTCTGGAGCAACTGTTATTCAGAAATTCAGAAAAAGCAACAGATGAAAAGCGTAGATAATATGGTATAACGATTTGAATGACGACAACGTCGACAAGACAACTGTTATTCAGAAAACAGCAGCAAATGAAATTGCGTAGACTACTTAGACTAGTATGGGATAATATTAATATTGCCTTTGCCTATGCCAGTATTCTGTTGGCAGTCGATGAGTCCGATAGATATTTAATCACAGCGAGCGGTATATAAATAATTAGATATTCCATATCACAACAAAAATTTAATTCATATTTCTACATACCAATATATTGTATAGGGTGGCCCAAAAAAAAACCCGGAATTTGTTTTCGTTTATAACTTTTTTTAATTTTTTACCGATTTAAATTTTTTATGGGCCGATTGAAAACCGAGGTTTTCTGCCAAAATACTAGATGTCAGAAATTGACATAATTCACAGATCCAATATTTAAAACCCGTTGGAACTTTTTTAGAATGACAAATTAAATGGCCGTTTTTTCTATCTCGAAACCTAGTCTTCTAAGAATATCCTGACGTATAGATCACGAAAATCGGTTGAAAACTTACAAAGATATGACTAATAAAATTAATCTAATTATAACAATAACTCCTGTTAAAACTAATGTCTAAATAATGGAATATGACCTCCATTAGCGTGCACAACAAGCTGAATCCGCTTGCGCCAAGCATCTATTGCTTTTGCAATTGTCTGTTGGTCAATTTCTCCCCAACACTCTAAAATACGTTGTCGCAATTCGTCTAAGGTATTAAATTGACGGCCATTCTTGTTTTCCCACTTGTAAATCAGCCCATAAACAATAGTCACAGGGATTTAGATCTGGACTATTAGGAGGCCAGTGTTTTGGTCCAATAAAATTTTTTGCACGTTCCCTAAATGTCCAAGTGTATGGTTATTTGTGTGACACCTAGCTCCATCCTAAAATTTAAACTATGCTAATACACAATTTAATTGCAAATACTAACACCGACTAACCTGCATCAGTATGAAATCGGGCATGACATTACTAATTTAAGGTAACATTGAATCCAGAACAACTTCACAATATCGTTCACAATTAAGCCGTATTCTCTGACTGATGAAAATTATGCTTGTTTTAAAACCTCTAGAAATTCCCGCAAGTCAGGGCTTTTGTCCGCTGAGTAGTTGTTTCCTGTAAATCTTAATAAGTAATATAAAATCAAGTCATCATTTTCCTCTTCTAGTAAAGTGTGTTGCAATTTTTTTCGCACATTATTAGAACAAAAATTTACTTAGATTACGGTGATCACTACGTCATGATGACAACTAGACAAAGTTCACGACACTGATCAGATGAATATTGCAAAATAGGTCGCTGTCTCATGTCTCTGTAGGGTGTCGTTTCCCATTGCGGTCGCAAGTTTCGAACGACAACCTTAATACCTTATAGACAAGGGACAGTCTACTTACATCCCATCCGAAAGATAGTATATCTACCACACAATTCTCTTCTAAGATTGCATAGCCTCAGTGACCGTTGCTTTAATTTTCGTATCGAGTTGGACACGATGAAGAGTCGGTGCTATGTCCGCTCTAACCGACTAACCTACTTTAAAAATGTGAAGAAATATTACGAGGGATCGTTATTATATTCTTGGACTGGGCATGGAAACAAACGACTAGAGCACCAACATACACTTATTTTTCAATATGGTTCTCTTGCTTTTGATTACATCTATAATCCGTTATAAAAATATTCATTTGATTTCTGCACAAAATGGCACTCAACAGTTGCTATAAGTTCGTCATTGTCCCTTAATTTTATAGCCCTTGACATTCCACTGCATCGACCCTTGTTTCGATTTAGGATCTTAATAATGAACCCACGTTTCATCTCCAATTCTCCATACGTTTCTAACCGAACACGCATTTGGAATGGCGAAAGTATTCGCTGAACCCCTTATAGGAGTGCTATTGTTAGCATTACTGTTATAAGTTGTAGTATGCTATTTTTATTTCTCAACGTTACTATGGTTGAAAAACTGAAGAAAATATAGAAGAATAGTAATATTTAAATATAACATCAATATCATCATGATGATGATTAACTATCTTGTACTAAGCTTTGTCATTCCAAGGTAGTCATATAGAATTTTGAAAGCCGTAGTTTTTGAAACTCCCAATAAAGTTGCTAATTGCCGATTCTTCACTTGGTAATCACGTCAATAGGGCGACCTAGACGGAGATCATCATCCAATGATTCTCGACCACACCACATAAATTAGACAATATAAAATACACCTCATAAATTGGACAATCCCCAGACCAAAGTCGAAGCTGCTTACACAGTTGAAAAAAACGCGGACACACACAACCAAACCCCTCGACTTTGCCAGAATCAAAACCGGAATTTGAACCCGGGATTCTATAGGTAGTAAATCAGCTACGTTTGTCACAACGATTTGGTTCATTGCGCTACCGAGCTCCGTAGCACAGTTAAACAGTTTTGACCACTCACAAATAGTCTTTCTTTGTTTTGTAAGGAATTTTATAACAGTACCGCGCTGTTATAAAATTCAATTTTATTCATTTTTTGAAATTTACAAAGCGCGACAACACAAACTTATAGTTAATGAATTTAATAATGTTGCAATAATAATTGTTCTATAAACTGTCATACAGGTTTCCAAGGCTATGTGATTAAAAATAAACTTAATGGAAAATTTATCCAAATTTAAAACTGCCCAGTCGGAGAATATGAAAACGACCCCTCGTAACATATTTCATAAACAGTTCAAGTCTTCCGATAAGAAATTTAAACGAAGATAAGAATAACTTTTGAAATGTTTAAATTCTAAATTTTTATTATAATAACCTACGCAATATTTCTGTTCTATAAATATTTGATTAACATTTTTCTTAAATCATCTTTTTACTACATCGGCATATCAAAA
Organism: Rhamnusium bicolor; assembly: GCA_029963845.1. NCBI lineage: Eukaryota > Metazoa > Arthropoda > Insecta > Coleoptera > Cerambycidae > Rhamnusium > Rhamnusium bicolor. Next base: position 63,370 of record JANEYF010003574.1, on the reverse strand, counting down.
AGTTTATGTTCAGCAGCAGGGGAGAAACGGGTAGCAGTAGCCGTTATCCTGCGATCCCATCAAGCAGGCAGTAGAGCCAAAGTATAACCGGCCGCTCAAGCGAAGAACGAGCATATCGGAGCGTGCTATGGCATGATGTATTGGTGTTTTTTTATTATGACTATACGTCACATACAGAATCAATGTTGGAGCAAAAGTTGTAATAGCTGACCGATAATATCGTTTGATAGATCGCTCTTGATTCACGAAGGTGATTTTTATTGCAGCGCTTTATATAGAAAGTTGAAAGGTTATAGGTTTTTGCTTCTGCCGCCGCCGCTTTTGCTACGGTCAATAGCTGCAACATGCCCTCTCATATCGGTATTCAAACCTTGATTTATTTTAGCGTCCTAACGCTAGCCCTGTCTTTTATCGGTTCGATTAAAAAATAATTGGAAAATATTTTTAGGTGGTAGCAATACGTCAATAAGTTTTTTAAGATTTACTCTTTTAAAAACTATTAATTTTCACCACATTTAAGGCGGTATTTTCATCATGTGGTCAACGTAAATCTATAAATTGTTTTTAAGCTGTTTCTATTCATGACAACCCAAAACGAAATCAAATATCTTGTTTTAAATCATACACAAATTTAACAGGTTAAATTGCAAGCGAAACTAATGTTTATATATATTTTTTTTTTAGTTCAGAGTACATGGGAATTTTTTATTTGGTGTCATTTTAAACTTGACAAAAAAAGGAGACATCTGATTTGTCTGCAATCTCGCGTACTATATTTTCATATGAATTCAACACGTCCAGTGACAAAAGATGTCTTAGAATTTTTGCCATTTCGACAATTATTTTTTTATTTTTTTGATAATAATTGTAGCATCAATATGAATCTTTCAGGTAGACGTAGATTATTGGTTAACTCGTTAGTATTTTAATTTTACCTATTTTTTTCTTGTTGGATCCGTAGGACCAACATGGTTGAAGTAAGGATAATTCGAATGACAGAATATTAATACGACGTTTTAGCAGAGTTTTATATCATTCTCAGTGATGACTAGAAAACATAATGTTATGCTAAAGGGTGTTTATTAAACTTGAACTATTTGAAACATCAATAAAAACTAAACTATCCAAAGGACTTTATTCAACGTATAACGTATGTAGTATACAAAGGCCAAACATTCAAGATTTTATTTTGAAACTTATTCCAATTTGTTTTAAAAATTACATGCAGTATGCAGTGCATGCTGTCATATTTAAGTAGAAATATTGGTAATGGCCAATAGAATTCTGTTTTATAAATCAATCAAATCATGTAAACGATTAATAAACACCTTTGACTTCAGATCCCTCATATGAAATAATCTGGAACACTAAATTCTGGAAAGCTCGCTGATGAATCCACATCTCCATTTTGATAAAGTAGAAAATTTCAGAAAATTTCTCTCCAGTCATGCTTACTTGGGGTTATATGTGCTCGTGCTGTGTTGAAACCACATACCATCAGGAAGCTGTAGTCGATTCATCCACTAAAAATATTTGTAGAATTTCTGCATATCATTCTAAATTTATGCTAACTGTGTTTGCATTGTTGATTTCAAAGAAATAAGGGCCTGAAGTGCTAGCAGACCATATACAGCACCAAACCATAACTTTTTGTGAGTGCGGTAGTTTTTAACAAACAATAGTATGATTTTATGCAGTCAAAAATATTGATTCTACTTATTCCGTTCTCTAAATAATTCAAAATTAGTTTCATCGCTTATAATTAAATTATCAATTAAATTATGGCCCCCATTCGATCCTATTCATAAAATTTGCAACCTGCGAAACTCGTCACATGCTTGGATTGTTGCGACTTTTGCCATTTGTAAGGAAACAAACGTAAAATCTTTTTTAAAATTTGGTGAGCAGTGCGGCGAGAGGTATGCAGTTGCGCTATATGGCACATGAAATAACTGTCTATCATATCTCTAAGGTGAAGGATTGTACGAGCAGTTCCTAACGTATGTCCCATAAGTTTTGGCACAAATTTCAACAACGCATTTTTGTAAAAAAAAGCATTTAATTAAAGTTTTGTAATACATAATAATCAACTGTTTCATAAGCAACAAAATTATGAACTTAAATTAAATCAAGAGGTCCATGGTCTTCCACAAGGCGCAACTTTCTGCGGACATCTAACATTAGGTTTTGGATGACATTTACATCAATTTATCGGACTATTCTGTATATTCTGCGTCGAAGTTCCTTCTCATTTTGGGCTTCCCATCTTCCACCGTAAACTTTTCTAGACAAAAGAGCCTAAAACCCTTCTAGGGAACGTTAGGGGGGATTGTCGTTTCGCGGAACAAATAGTACGTTTTGGTATGCTAGTTAATTTTGAATTTGTCTGGCATAATGACTGGATGTAAGGTCTGCCCAGAACATATTATCGTCCCCAGTGTGCTCTTTTTCAATATAATTAATAAATTTCGTAAGACCATTGTCAATGTAGCTTTGACTATCCAAGGCTTCACATCTTGCTCGATCCACACGCCTTTACACACCCCTTGGGAAAATGGCGCACCATATCAACACCTTATCTACGAATTTTACTTTTTGTTTATATCTGATATTTTTAGAAATCTCTGCAATATTATCAGTATATAAACCATCATTTCCTTTAATTTCGGAGTTGCTCAGTGTAAAATACTTTTCGTCATCCATAATGATCACCCAGTTATTAGCAAAACGAACTAGATGTTCGATATTGGCGTGCCAGTTTACTTACTGAAGTGATAAATTTGTTTTCCACCCTTCTTACCAGTCTTTCGGTTCTTGCTCTCGTAAAAATTCTAGGTCGTCCACGTTTTGGAAGGTTCATACATGGATTACCTTGTTCACAATCAATTATTGTCCAATAAATGGTTCTATAGGATAAATTTTGATTTTCAAAAACGCGTATTATTTCTGCTTTAGGGACTTGTCCAACTAAATTATATATAATTTTCCGAATTTCTAATTTGTAAGCCATATCGACATAAAAGACTTAAAAGTCGAGCTGTCAAAATAAAGTTAGTGTCGAAAAAAATGTTGTTTCCATAGCAATCTGCTATTTTCTTATTATTACCCATTTTAAGGCATTTGAAATTTGTGCCAAAACTTATGGGACATATGTTACTAGTTGGGTCTCCGTCTAGCTTCTACAGAACAATTTCTATCAAACTGCCTTACCCATCTTCTGTTCACGGAAGAAACAACATTACGCTGTAATTCTCTACTAAAATTTCGTTGAGATTGAGAAACAGCCCTAACTCATAGTCTTGTTTAGTACGGAGTACTTCCGAAATTACTGGTCGTGTAATATTTTTACACGATAAGTAATCGCCCAGCATTCTATGTTAAACAAAAGTATGACTTAAGGTTACAAAATTATGTGCCACATTAAGTTGTTTAACATTCCTGGACAGTTATCAACTATTAGAAAATTCTTCATTGTCATTGCAAGAATTCTTACATATAATTCATAAATATAATAAATACTATTATTATTATATATTATTAAATGACACCAATTAAAATAATCGTATTTTATTAATAAAAAAATACCCATCAGTATTGTCTGTAATTTTATATATTAAATCCATATGATAATTAAGATCTATTACTTGTTTTCATTTTTCGTTCTCATCAATAGAAAAATGTTAACAGAGATTTAAAGTTTTATGTTGGCAACCTGGCGACTAGAGCGTACTAACGCCGTCTGAAAGCCTCTAAACAGATTACAAATTTTAGGTTAGTGGATAGTTGGAAACTACCATGAGTATTTTCAACGGGTAAAGAATTTCATTCTAGAGTTATCTCCAATAATTATACAATGGTATTGGACAGTTATCAACTATTAGAAAATCCGTCAGTGTCATTACAAGAGTTCTTATATATAATTCATAAATATGATATTTCCAAAGATCTACAGCTTTGTCCATACATGCCTTAGAGAACAATCATAAAGTTGATTTTGTTTAAATTTTGTGCAACGAAACAAATCTAAGTAAAAGATTGATACTAGAAATGATTTATATTAACGAGACAAAAATTTGTATTAATTTAAGATTAGATGTAGAAGGTGTTAGTGATATACAGGGTGTCGCGCTTAAATGTGATACAAGCCTGTAACTCCTTTATTTTTTGACCGATTTAAAAAAAATTTTTTTTAGAATGTAGGGTAATAACTCCATCTACGTGTGATACTGCTTTTTTTTTAGTGCAATACACGGTCAACTGGGATGCGTTTTTTAACGCCAAGAACTGCTAATTGCTATTAGCGATTTTTTTTTTAAATTGATTTCATCAGCATCCCTTAAAACATCTTATCACCAAGTTTCATCAAATTCAGATCAAATCCAGGCGAGAACCCTATGTTACATGCCTATAACTTTAGCCTAATTTCAAAAAAAAAATGTTTTTTGTGCAGTAAAAACTCAAACAAATAGTTTTATAATTTTATTATTAATAGTAAAATATTGATTATAAACTAAAATATGGATAAAATCATCATAGAGTGTTCGCCTGAAGATGATCCGAATTTGATGAAACTTGGTGAGAAGACGTCTAAAGGGATGCTGAACAAGAATATGTGATCAACTTTGTGGAAAAAAAAAATCGCTAATAGTAATTAGCAATTCTTGACGTAAAAAACGCATCCCAGTTGGACGTGTATTGCACTAATAAAAAAAACAGTATCACACGTAGATAGAATTTTTGTTACCCTACACTCTAAAAAGTTTTTTTTAAATCTGCCAAAAAATAAAAGAGTTAAAGGCTTGTATCGCATTTAAGCGCAACACCCTGTATATAGGAAATAAAGAAAATTGTTAGATATTTTGTTCTCTAGTGAGTAGATTTCTATGTTATAGTTGAATGTTTGAAATAGATCTTAATTATTTTTTTTCTCTATCTTTTAATAAATGTAATGCATTAGATTATAATGAACGAATATTCATTGAAGCGGAGTATAAGTCATACGATTCACATAGTTAACATCACCCAAACACATTTGTAATATTATTTATGTAGTTCCTACTTTTACTTTAACGACGCTAGTCATTTTATTTTTATATAAAAATGTTTAAAAAAATTCAGTAGTTTTCATGTACTTTTATAATGTTTTTAAAAAAAGTGTGACAAACCAGTTGATTGGGAATATTTTTATTAACTACAGAGATTTTTAAAGTTGGTAAGTTTTTAAATGCCTATATTTGCCTACTTTTTTGTTATTATGTATAAACAACAATTTTCTATGATTTTTGATGTTTAATATTATTATAGACTCTGAAGAAGTTGAATAAAATTAACGAAATGCGTCAGCTGTAATAAATTGTATTATTTTTTTTGACCAAACAACCCCGAAATTGACCATTAGGTATAAAAGATTTTACTGGACACGAAATTAAATTTTATAATTCATAATGTACAGAATTAATTACAAACTGTACAAGATGACCCTAGCATGGAAGTGAGTAAGCGATATAATGAAATTTTACATAAAAATGAGGAACGTTTCATACGTTAAGTAATATTAATCAGTATCTTTATGAGGAACATCCTAAAGTGATTTAGAAAGTTTTAAGTTCGTAAATATTACGTCGGTATATGCCGAAAGATCTTTTTCGCTTTACACGCAGTATTCACCCGACAAAGGAGAACTTTTTCAGCAGAAAACATAGAAATTGTATATTTAATGCGATATTTATTTTGTTCCTTATTGAGACAATATAAAAGGATCATATTCGAAGATGAAGAAATATAATGATTAGATTTAGCAATTGTTGTTTTGTTAGAATTTCATGTAGTACTTGACAAGCATTACAAGGTATAGATATGAGCAAGGCGAAAAAATTTATTGCACCACAATTCGCAAAACACTGAACTACAGAATGCAACAATTTTCTGAAAGTTACTTTTTGCAATAGTGTACCGATGTAAACACTAACACAAACATTACGCGAATGATGGTCACCATTCTAAACAACCCTAACCCTTTGCGCATCTTCATCGCACTGCGACGATATGTTTGTCAAGTAGTAATAAAGGTTGCACACATCACACTAATGAAATTTATTATAATTGATCTACTGCTTTTGAATGAATACACATTTCGTTAAGATATTTAATATAATAAGTATGGCGTATCCAAAAATATCTCCCACAATGTGAGAATATATGAAACAATGGATTTACTTCAGCTGTTGAAAACGTTCAAAAAACATATTAAGACAAAGTAGCTGCTGAAAATATTATAATGAAAGTTGATAAATTGCGAAACCTTGCCAAGTATTTTTTTAGTATGTTTTTAAATATTTAATTCAAAATGGTTGATGTGATGTCAGAAAGAATAGATTTAGAATGTTATTGTTAAAGGTTAATATTGTTCTCTGTCTCGTTTCTCTGCAAGTTATGTGTTTATGTTGGCTGGAAAGTTAAATTTACCACGTTATGAACATCAGAACAGAATGGAAAAATAATCTCTTTTGACATTCATTACTTTCTACGTTGTGAGACATAACTGATCCTGACTTAATACACACATTTTACATCAATTAAACATGATATAAAGCAGAATTACAAATGAAAAGAAAACTTGAAATAAATATAACAATGAAATAGTAAACGAATTAAACAGATGTGGATATGTCTCTGAGGTAAATCAAATAATGTTGATTGTTTATTAAATATTTAACTAACTATATTATTTTTTGTTAGTTAGAAGTGATTTATTGCGACTGTAAACTTTTAAATAAAACTATTCACCATTATACTGATACATTTATTGAAAATACCATTTTCTCCATTCCACTGTTATAAATTATATTAAGAGAAAAAACTTTCGCATTTTTATTTGAGAGCACTACTCAAAGAATATGCATTTTACAACTAATCGCCATATGGCTATGTGTATACAGGAAAGAAGTACCGATTTTTTGAACATAGGAGAGTGGAACTCAGAGATAGTGACAAATTCCATAACTAAGCGCTTCATAATCCTTGTTAAAAATCATATTTATTTCCCGTTTGAAAAAAAAAGTCACGATTACATCCGCTTTTCCACTAAATCACTCATCGGACGGGTCGTGATACCATTTTCGTGATACCTCACACCATTTTTTTCAATATATTTACTATTGTTATTAGAGACAGGACGTTCGTAGTCCATAACAGAGGTGTATTCAATAACATGTAATATTGATATAATGATATACAATGTAAGCAAAAATGTACACCATAGTTTCTAATCTTCAACATGTGTAAGGACCATCTGATAATTGTAAATGTTGTATAGGCCGTAATACTAAAAACAGAAGTAAAACTGACAAATCGACTACGCGAATTTAACTTTTCCTCCATTTTACTCACCTCTGAATTAAATTCAACTATTACATGGGGAACTAGGACGGAAACTAGTTTGATTGGTGTTTCATGTTTCATTAGTATATTGTGCGTTTGGATCTCGTGGCTCGAGAGCTTGTACGTCGTAAACAAAAGTATTTTATTACTTCTGCTTACAGAAAAATGCTAAAGTACTAATTAAATAAGCAATGCTTATTAAAATTAAATCAGGTTGAAACAAATTTTTATTACAATATGAGATTCAACAAAAGCTAATTTTGTTCTTGAAAAGAAAAAAAGATCGGAAACACTTATAAATACAATATGTTTCATGTTTCCTCAAAAACCTCAACAAATTATAATTTTAAGTAAAGGCATTTAATATGAAACAATAAACTATTCATTAACGACTTTTAAAAAAAAAATGTCATAAAGAATTTCGTACTAGAAATAGATTCGTACCTACCTGCTATATCTTTGGACCTTAAATCTATAATTTTTTATGTTATCGTGTAAAAAAAATAGTGTCCAGTGAGTTAGTGAATTATGTTGATAAACTGACGCAATGCATTCACTGCACAAATTGAAGATTACACTGTATTCGAAAGGTATATAATACCTATGCATCGATGAATAGAGACATATGTAAGAAATCATGGTCCCCAAATTAAGGTAAGTACTTATAAGCCTTTTTGTTAGATCCGAACTCGAGAACAGGACTCACATCGGTTTTATATAAAACATAAGTAGTTTCTGGGAAGGGTTTGTTAACAACTTTTTTTAAATAAATGTAGCAAACTATTGGATTTTTTACAAAAATTAATCATGTGAAATTACCAGTTATTAGAATTCCTATATCACTCTGAGAGGAGCGTATCTATTTCTCCACCATTTATAGTGTAGTTAAATTTAGGGTATTATTTTTTTCTATGTGAGGGATGGCGAACTTGTTAATGTTAAAAAGACAGCCAGTTTTCGCACCATTTGGCATTTGTATCCACAGTAGACTGGAGTGTGTCATATTCCACATTCAAATTACAGCAGATTTGTGTGTCACCTGCGTACAGCGATGTTTATAGTGAAGTAATTTGAGAATGTTAAATGAATCCAACACAAATAAAATCTGGCCAAGAACTGAGCCTTAAGGTATGTCACTGACAACAGGATGAGCAGGAGAGAAGTCGGCATTAATTTTCACTTTAAACGCCAAAGAGATGAAGATTCAGTAATAGGAGATTTTTAGGGACTTTACAAATGCTTTGGCGAAGTCTAAACAAATGATATCATCGTTCTTCATTCTCGAAAGACCGTGTCCAATCATTTAAACAATGCAATAAATTAGAAGTTGTGAAAATTGAAGGGAAGCATCTGATCCGCTATTATTATTTTCATTATTTCTAAGAGGATAGATGTAAGACTATTGTCTATAGTTTTCTGTACACAGTGTGTTGCTCTTCTTATAAATTGGTAGTACCGTTGCACAAGATTTTAAAAATATTGCTCTCAATCCATCAGGTCCAGGTGAGCTAGTGCTTTGAGGTCCGATAATTTTTCGAGAACTGAATTTACGTTAATGTGAATTGTATACTGATTTACGATTTATTGTGATATTAGCTAGAGGCAATTGTCCTACAGGTTCGTGAGATCAAGTTGCAGCAAGGAAATTACATGTTTTAACAGATCTTCAATTGGTTATATCCAAGCCCAACTATCACCAAATTGATGGGAACTGGCATCGGAACTTTAATATAGTATGCATTACATAACTGTCAATAAATTTGCGTCTTTAGTGTAAAATTCACCTTGTGGTATGCCTGTATTGTAATAAATACATGAATTCTAATGAATTCAGGTACTGCAGAGTTATTACACTTTGAAGTATCTGCTGCAGTATGTACAACGTTGCGGGTACTACATTGCATTTTCAATTTTAACACGCTGACGGACACTAGGTAAACACGTTTGGTGCCAAAAATGAACTCTGAATTTTTCTGAAAATTCAATACTAGAGGATCAAATAATGATAGGAAAATACATTTTATAATTTTTTTGGTATTTTTTTACAGAAAAAACAATACGACAGGTTTAGACGTCGGTGACCTATGAAGCAGCACTTTAGGCTCACATGGCCATTGACGTCTATTGCCGTCCAGCATAAAGTAAACTAAATATCCTTTATTGAAACAAAAGAACATTAAGTACATATTGTTTACATAACAAAATAAAATTACAAACTATTTATGGCAAGTTTCAAAACAAGTCCCTGGACAGAGAGGTGGCTTAACAGCGCAGGTTTTGCAACGCCAACATGTTTCCCTCTTCTAATGTTTTCCCTTATACAGTTTCTGCAGCGTAAGTGGTAAGTTTCTGGAACTGGTATCTTTTCCATAAAATGTTTTTCTTCCTCCCGTGTTGCAGATGCTCTTTTTCTTTTACTTGAAGGTTTGGAGATTACAAAATATCTTCCATCTAAAACTTCGTTGGTGTTGAAAGTCCTAGGAAGCTGTAAGTTATAAAATCTCTGAAGGTCAGTAAAGCTGTCTTGGTATTATTGGACTGGTACAGGTAATAAGCATTGCAGATGCAAATATCTAAGACGTGGAAAATTACTTTTTTATGCCACCTTACCTTTTTTTCGTGGAAACGAATACTAGATTATCAGTTGATCAGCTCGATCGACACAATATCACCATCAAAACAAACAATATGGCGACCGGATCCAACATCAACGATGACGTTTCCTGTGCTGCCAGCGGCATCTACGAAAATCTTCCCAAACTGCAACAAAGATACATTAATTGAGAAACACCAATGTACAACAAGGATGGAAGTATGTCAGTAATTATACCTAAAACCGAACACATTTTTATATGTACTTGAATGTCTCGTGGTCGTCTCTGGTTTGAAGCAGTTAATAGTCGGCGCGCAAACACACGTACTTTGAGTGTCTATGCCCACAAACAGTCGCTACATACTTTAGATGTTACTTTTAGATATGAGTGACAATCGGTAAGTAGGCACAAGAATTAGTTTTGTAATGTGCTAAGTAGCTATAGCAACTGGAATATAAAGCAGGCGTAAGAGGAAATCTTACGAATGCAAGGAAAAAAACAGTTGATTTTACGTAGTATAGACTTTTTTCTGCGAATTAGTTCTAAACACTTTCAAATGGATACATTTTATAAATGGTTTAAATTACAAACCAACTGCTACCTACACCGCGGGTGTACCACTTAAGATGTAGGTCCAAATAAAAACTTTATTATTTTAGATACAGAAAAAAGTCTAGTATTAAAGTTGTTGCCTATCAATTAGACTACAAATTAAGGTAATTAAAACTTATACAGCATGTTGAAATTTTCCCTGGTCAAATAAAGCTCTATTCTTTTTAATGGAACGCCCTGTATATTATTAACTGAGAGGCGTAGGCATATAGCATACCACATATAATAGCCTTTCTTCGATTTGTATTAGCATTAACATTATTATTATTACTTTTAAAGCACAAGCCTTGGTAAAATACAGATACTCCAAACAAAAGTTTTCAGATTTCTAAAATACCACAAGCCATTCCAATCCTGCCCAATTTGGGACACTCCTAGCACACTAACAAACACTTTTTAACGTGAGAGTACAAACTGCCAGCTACAACTCTAGCAGAAATCTTGACCGTTTGTGGGGGGACGCTCTTGATGCGGGCCGTTCCAGCGTGAGCTTCGGAACGTCTCGGTTTTATGCGCTCTCCAAAGTCTCCGTGTGTGGCTAGCTATTGTCTCTAGCAAAGCAAATGCTTTTACTTTAAGTATCCAGCAAATGCTTTGAACATATTAATCATACAGATCAAAGGTTTTGCTATAAAAATATGTAGTAAAAGCATTTGCTACCTTTTATTCATCAGAGCCAATGCACTGTCCAAAATGGCCATGAAAAATTTTCATTGTTCTTCCACATTAAATTAATTTTTATAAGAAAGTTATAATTGTGGTGCCTTTCGAGGTCGTTAACAAATCGAAGATTACATTAGCACACATTTCTGCACTATAAAAAGTAAAATACACAGGTAATCCATTAATAGGATCATAAGGACTTATATATCTTGCTTCGTGAATTATGTTGTGTTATAATAATTCACGGTCGACATTATAATACAGCAATTACCCTTATCACTAGTAGCACGTGTAATATTCATAAACGCAAATTTTTGCCTATCTCAATGGAGTTGAAGCATAAACTTAACTAATGCGTATGGACTGTATCAGCTAATTTCCATTATATGAGTTAATTGTTGACAAGTTAAACTGCTGTAAGTTTTATTATAGGCATAAATTTTAAAACGCATGAAGGCTGGAAAACAATTTATCAAAAACCTGCCAAGAAATATTCATTTACAGTAGAAATAAATAAAGGACAAAATCCCTAAGCATGTATAATTGAGAATTAATGTTCACATATTATAATGAAGCCATTAAGAATTACAATTTAATGCAACCTGCTTAAAATATTCAAATTTCGCGCTGACAGCTGCACGGTATTATTTGAGCGGGGTTACTGATATTATACAGTAAGGGTGTTTCAGTGGCGTTCAGCGCTTTCAGTTAACCCGTACATCTTATTTTTGGAACGGTTAGTTTTGATCCCTCATCTCTAGGTCGCTATGTTTAAAGTATCCTTTTTTTGATGATTTCATGTGTATTATACCGTGTGTCGCAAATTCGATTCTCACCATTGGGATCTCGAAAACGATAAGAGCTACAAGATCGGTTAAATGGGATAAGTTTTAGCAAATTTTATGCTGATTTCAAATCGGTTAAGAAATCACTGCTAACTGAAACCGTTTTTGGGGTTTTCCAAGAAAAAAGAAGAAAATTTTGTGATTTCTCTTTTTGGCTGTAGCCATGTAATCCTTGGTCAGACAGGTTCTAGACGTTTACATTATTAGGACACTTTTGGAAACTAATATTTTGGTGTAGAAACTATTGTTCGATATTATTTTGTTTTCGAGATATCCGAGGCAACTTTTTTTGCTTTATTTTTTTCTCATAAAAAATTTTCATTTGAACGACTCACTCAAAAACTTTGCCATCATGATCTAATAATATTGTGGACATATAGTTGTTTACATTATCATTACCATCAGATTTGTGAACTGAAAAAACTTGAGCAGTTTTCCAGGTATCGAGAAAAACATTTATTTGTAGACATTTATTGTTGAATTAAGTACAAAGGCTAGAGCCTTTGTACTTAATTCTACACTCTAGACTAGACTCTCACAACAAAATTTGAAAAATAATTTGGGAATGCCATCAGGACCCTCGCCATTTTTTACAATCTAGATTTTTTATGACATCTAGAATAATTAAATAAGTAATAGTAATTTTAAGTATCAAGGGGATATCAAAGAATGCGCGAAATAGAGAGATGTGTCAAAAATTAATACTGATCGCTGTCGCTGGGAAAATATTCTACATAACGCAAGCCATGAGAAAACTTTAATATTAGCAATATACAAGGACAAGATCCTTGTTTATTTATAATGATATCGTCTCGATGATGTGAAGATAATGGCGCGTGCTTCCACTTAAACTGTCGATTCCGTGTCTCTGCAAGGTAAGCACGTAAAAGATCACTTGCTTTTTGTTTTTCGGAGAAAACATAACCACGTATTTAAAACTCATCCTATATAATATAATTTTTGATATAAGAAATTTTAGTATAATGTGTCCAATACGTTATGTATACCATCCCAAATATGTGTTTCTATTTTAACTTAAATGATATTAATTAATAAATTATTATTATTGGTAGCACATATTTACCTGGTATAAAACTTAGCTTTGTCTTAGCATGCGCATTAGTTAAGAACCACTAAATGCATTGTCAAAAAATAGTTCGTGCTTCTCGCATAACTGATGCAAGTTTTTTTATAACACGAATCTCCAACTGATCTTCAGTACTCTTACCTTGTTATTTGCCACAGTAAGGCTGAAAAGTGCGTATTTAGCCAGATGAACTACACGTACACCATAACTGAGTAATGTCGACATCGTCTCTAACTGATTTCTAGACATTTCGTTAATACGCAAAATTCACTAGCTGCTACCAAAGCCTGGATCCGAACGTTATATTGACAATTATTACATCCTAAAAGTCAGTACAAGAATATTAGTCTCCCAACTTGAATTGGTGAACGTACTACTCGCTTGAAATGTCCAAATTCCAAATATCTAGTAATTTTCAACATTTTGAGTTGATGGTTTTTTTTCCTTACGGGTTGCGGTTTTGACTACCCACTGTACTGAAGCTTAAGCTTATTGTACCCCATCGTCTCATTACTCCATAAGACCCGTTCTATTCCAGAAGGCGAGCTCTGGCTATCTCTTCCGGGGTTAAAAGTGGTCTCTCGAAGTGTGTTAGTCTCATTGCCGTTAAAGCTGGGCATTCGCATAAGATGTGGTGGGGAGTTTCTTCCTCTTCACCACACATCCTGCAATCTGGATTGTCTTTCACCCTTATATTGGTTAGGTGTTTATTTAGTGTGCAGTGTCCTGTTAATATTCCCACTGCACACCTCAGCTGTTTTCTGCTCAGCTTTAGCATTTCGTTGGTCCTTGATCTAGATATTTCTCCGATGAACAAGCGTGACTGCCTCATTCCCGGTATCTCTATCCAGTGCGAGTAGTGTTTCTGTCTTAATAGTTCCTTTACCGATCCTTTCGCGGTGTTGTAAGATACCCCGCAGGTCGATTCGGGACCTGCATAGAATTGATTTAGCGCCTTTTCTGGCTAGCATATCTGCTTTTTTCGTTTCCCGTATTTCCCTGGTGTCCTCGTGTCCACTCCAGTTGTACACTGTTGTGTTCTGTAAGTTTCTCCAGGGACTCCAGGCAGTCTTTTACTGTTTTAGATCGTATTTCTACTGCTTCCAGAGCTCTGAGGGCTGCTTGGCTGTCAGTGATGATGCGGATTCTCTTATTTTTGTATGCGCTCCGTATCATTTCTTTTGCACGGTGTGATTTCGGCTTGGAACACTGTTGCGATACTTCCAAGGTTCAGGCTGATGTCTGTCCCTGGTTGTTTTCCCGCAACTCCTGCTCCGGTACTGTTTGACGTTTTTGATCCGTCAGTATACCAGATGGTGTCATTTTGTTGTCTCTGCATCCTGCCTCCTTCTCCATCCCTTTCAGGTATTTTTACCCTGAAAGTTTTTGTGAAGTTGTAGGTTGTGCTGATTCTGTCTGACTGCATATCGAGTAGCCGATTTTTTCCTACATATTGGAATACTTCAGTATGGTATCCTCTCCTTGAGATGGTCCCAAAGTTGATGGTTACAACGTCACTCATATTATTTTTTATTAACCTCGTTGGCTTTAGATAGCCAGAGTTTCGAAAAAGTCCTTCTTTTCTGTTAATAGATTAATTTAGTATTGCTGACTTTTTGTTAAAGCATATTTCGTTTTCTGTTTGCTTCCAAATAGTTTCGGATAAAATTGTGTTAATTACTTCATTTGTTAATTAATACAGAAGTATTGACCACTTTTGATTTGTAAATTGGATTTATTAGCAAAGTAAACATCCAGATTTGCTGGGTAAGTTGTAATTTATAATTCCTCTTGTTAACGACCACATGTTTGAAGGTTAACTTTAAAACATTTTTGTTCTTAATTTATTTTAGATGTTTTTGACACCGTGCATTTTTGGCACTTTACATTTTCGAACTTACGTTTTGATATCTGTAGTTTTTTTAGTAAAGTTTCTTGTACAGAATAAAAACTTATACCTTATTTTTGAAATGAAACATGAATACTGAATTTTGAAAATTTGGCGAGATAGGTAATAGTAGTGGATTTTTGTAGATTATATTATACTGCTTGTCCCTAGCATTGACCTCATTGTATTGGAAACTCTTATATAGTATCACTTATAGGAAAAATCACGAGAAAATCCTATATAGTGAAGATTTACGACTCCACCCTAGTTGACTTTTATTAAACCAGCTCGAGCAGAACACTTTGGGGCCTGGAGCTGACTGCCCTGCTATATTTTAAGATAAGTGTTTAGATTGTTTATTTGAAGATCATTTGCTATTTTTCTTATACTGTATATTTTATATTTTACAATTAAGGATATATTACTTTACAGCTACCCTAGTGGATTTATACCTATATTTATTCTTTTGGAGTAGTTCACATTGTTAAGTTTGTACAACTATCGCTAAAGCTTTTGATAGGTTTTCACATAATTTTAAAGGAACTGAAACACATTTACAATTTCTCACCAACCTTATTATCTTTCTTTTGATCTTATCTCAAAAACAGGTCAAAAATTGTCTTTGTCAATAAATGTGTATCTGACAAATATATTGCAATCACAGGGGTCCCCCAGAGGTCAAATCTGGGTCCACTGTTATTTTTACTTTATAATAATGATGTAATAAAATACTCAAAAGCTCTGTTGTATGCAGATGACCTTAAATTGTTTCCAAAAATTGATGCCAACAAAGATATAACAGAGGTACTAGTCAAAAAAAATCTAAATTAGAATTTAGCATAAAAAAATGTCTTTCTCTAGAAAGAAGACACTCATGATTTTCAATACACAATGAATGGCAGCAATTTGATGCACATATATGAATTATGTGACCTAGGAATTGTAATGGATGAAAAGATAAATTTTTCTCAACATGTATTCAAAATAACTAAAAACTTTTGGTGGGATTCGCACTTCAAATCCTTTATAACTCCTATATAAGGTCCAAACTAGAACACTGTTATGTAATTTGGAATCAGCATTACAAAAAATACATCGACCTAATTGACAATGTTTAAAAAAGATTTTTATTATACGCAAAATATATCATTTGTGGTACATTTTGTGACTATAATCATCTCCTGAGAGGATTTGATTTCCAACGGCTAGATGCTAGACGTAAATCTGGTGAGGTGTTATATTTATATAAAATAATTAATAATATAATAGATGACTCTTCAATTTTAAACCTTATTGAAATATAAGTACCTCATTTAAGGACAAGATGTTACCTCACCTTTGAAAAATGTCCTCGTACAGCTATATAAAATTCTATGATTATAATTTTATGCAAGATGTGTGTGATATATTTGAGGACAAATATAATAAATTTAAATCACAACTTATCAATTCATTTATTAACACTACACTGCTCTAAATAAGTGTAATAAATAAGTACATGATTAGACCTAATTAAGACACAATATCTTAGTAAACTAAGTAAACAAGCACATTGGTAATTTTGTTCAACTTAATTTTAGTTTAGTTTATTTCACTATACATTACACAATAGTGTTTAA
Source organism: Rhamnusium bicolor (assembly GCA_029963845.1). NCBI lineage: Eukaryota > Metazoa > Arthropoda > Insecta > Coleoptera > Cerambycidae > Rhamnusium > Rhamnusium bicolor. The sequence goes on along the minus strand of JANEYF010003574.1, from coordinate 46,682 downwards.
GTGTATTAGTTTAAGTATTAGTGTTTAAGTTTTGTTGTAATATAGATGTTGCACCCCCTGTAATTGGGCCCTGTTGTGTGGTTGTAGTTTAAATTAACAAACAAATTAAATAAATAAATAATAAATCTATGATTCCGCTATATGGAATCCAATGTATAATAAGTGCATGCTAAAAATAGAAAGGGTCCAAAAGAAGTTTATTATTTTTTTTAAATTATAGATTCAATAGTATTATTTCTTCTACTAAAATAAATTAACATTCTGTAATTTACAGCCTTTATCGTCAAGAAGAGTTTTCGCTGAAAAGTGTCTTTATAAAAAATTTAATAATATGGTTGAATCGATTTATTGCGTAAACTATAATTTTAAATTTTAATCCATATATATTCAGAAGTAGAAAAACGTTTTAGATAAATAATGTAACCCAAATTATTTGTTACATAAATTCTCCACACGTTAGAAGTACCACAACATATAATAATTTTCCTTGCTGTAATGTTTGTGAAATAGATATGTTTTGGTTAAATTTTACGACATTTAAAGAAATTCTTAAAAGATACTTGACTTCATAAAATCTACATCTATTGTTTTTTTATACTTCTCCCTGTCTGACGTAACTAATAAAAAAATCTTTGGTTGTATTATACCTTAAATCAACATTCAATACTGTATTGGATTTTTTTTTATCATTTTGGTAGAGTTTCTAGGCTCACACAATATGCAATTTAGTTTGTATTTTATGTCATCCTGTAAACGTGCGACTGTCTGTTGGATACCCTCTTACATTAAAAAAAAAAGTTATTATCCTTTTACCTGCAAATTGGAGACGCCACTGTTTGTTCATTCATATAGAGCAAGGTTGGAAACTCGGGGTTGTTATTAATGGGGGCGTCGGGCGTGAAATGACGCTGCTGGACGCCCGCGACGCCGCTCTATTAACGGATTAGGCCCGTAAGCGCAATCCGATCTCCATATAACTAAGCCGCTTGGCGCTTCTCGTATGCCATACATACACAAAAACAGACAAAATTGCCTCTTATGCTTCGTTGCTTAGAGACATGGGATTATACCACCTCCCTATGCTGGCTTAGCGTTCAATAAAATAATTAATAGAGCACCTCGGGGGACCTTTATACAGCCTTAACGCCGGTTATATTCAAATTTTCAATGTATTCACGGTGCGTAGCGTTTTCGACATCATCAGATTATGTCGTTTAAAACGATTAACTTAATGTATCATATCTTTGTAATAGATAAAATTGATGTGTTGTCAAACAAGTGACATGTAAATTAATACACAAACTTGAAAACTATAAATATGATCAGATATATTAAACTCACCATGTTTCATGGAACGTATTATTATTTTTTATAATTTATAAGTTACGCTCTCATCTGTGTAATACATTTCCAGGGGTAAAAAAGTTCTTAAACTGCCAGACTTTAAACGGTTGAAGACGTGAACTGAGGTAAAGACGAAAACAATTAAGTTGAAATTTTAACTTAATTAGTCGAAATATCAACTTATGAGGTCAAAATTTTAATTTAGGAAATTGAAATTTCATTATAATTAGTCGAAATTTCAACTCAGAAAGTCGAAATTTCAATTAAACGATGCTCATTATGAATCATGTGATGAACTATATTTAAGCTGTTCTATTTGCTAATCATTAATGGAGAATGGAAAATAAAATAGTTACAAACTCAATAGAACATGTTTCCTTAAGTTTTATTTACACAAATTACCGTGTGTACTCACTAAATAATAAACCGTTTGAACAACATGAAGTTCAATTTAAAGTATCAAAAAGAGACGAAATTTCAACTTATAATTTGAAATCTCCACTTATTGTGTACTGTCTTTAAATAAAATAAATTAAAATTAAGGCTTGACAGTATTTGCATATATTTTTTGTTCTTTTTTTGGAAATGGTGTCACACCTTAATTTTAATATATTTTAAAGAATTCATTTCCATCTACTTAATCATTTTCAAATAAGGTTCTTGACTGTACCGGAGTATTGAGGCCACTACGTAAAAAAATAATTGAGTTGCAATTTCAACTTAACCCTTTATAAGATACTGGTCGATGTTTCGATCGGTGAAAAATAAAATATTCCTGAACGAGACAGCGGTCTGATATTCAACCAGTAATCTAAAATATGCCAACATAGAGACATAGTGGTGAAATATTGAACTAAATCTTGATTAAACTTTATACTACGTTACAAGCGGTTGGTATTTCAACCAGTATCCCTTTAGTGAAAAGTATTTTTTATGTGTTGAGGTGCAATTAGTTTCATTTCTAAGCTGTTTAGTGTTCATATTATAGAAGAAAGTTTTAACATTTCACAGGTGAGTAGTTGAATATTTAATGATACTTGCGCTGTTTCATTCATGACATTTCGTAATTGCGCTAAGATGTTATCCCCTCTTGATATTTTCTTGAGCTTGTTCGATGATGAACTGCTGAATATAATTATAATGGAATCAAATCATGCCAATCAAAAATGTATTCAGTTTGACTTATTATCAGAACTTAAAGCTTTTATTGGGCTGCTGATTATTATGAGTTTCAATAAGCTTCCCAGCTTACGTCTTTACTGGTCAACTGACATCAAGTTTCATTCACAGAGCATTTCTGATGTGATGCCTTTGAAGCGTTTTCTCAAAATATTACGCTTTTTACATCTCAATGATAACGAGACGATGCCTAAGAGAGGAGAGCCAAATTTCAATAAGTTGTACTAGGTGCAACTGATATCAATTCTGAGATAAAATTTGCTAAATGCTTACAGTCCAAGTAGGAATTTATCCGTAGATGAAAGCATGGTTCCGTTTAGGTGGCGTAGCGTACTAAAACAATATATGCTCCTCAAAATTAATCAACCGTGGTTTCAAAATTTGGTCTCTTTCATATGCTGCTTCTGTCTATTTATAAACTTTTTTGTATACGAAGGAAAGAACAATATTGAACTTACTGTTCCTTTTCAAGGTAAAAATTATTGTGTTTATTTTTATCATTTCTTTACGAATTATCTCTTGCTTTTGAAACTATTGGAAAGAGGTTTTTTTGCATGAGGCACTATGAGACAGAAAATAAAGTTCTTTCCGCTCGCAGAACTTCATTTGGATAAAAAATGACAGTATGATAAAAGGCAACATAACAGTAAGCAAGTGGAAAGATAGGGGAAAGATATCAGTAGTTATTGCTAGTACCATACATACTTTGAAAGAAAAATCAAGTATAAGAAGAACAAATAAACAGGGACAGAAATGTATAGCGGAATGTCCAAAGGGCGTCGAAGATTACAATAAGCACATTGGTGGTCTTGTTATAATTTGGCATGGAAATCACGTAGGTGGTGGGTAAAATTGTTTTACCATTTTCTAGATTCAAGCATAGTGAATGCTTATATTTTATACAGAACGAAGCTCTTACGTCAGTATCCTCGCCAAAAAACCGATGAGCCACCTTCAGTTTAGGAGTATTGTAGCAAATCAACTGATTGGAGACGATTCAGGCAGATTTGTAAAATCTTCTTGGCTCGTAATAGGAAAAAATAAAATGAAACAGATAGACGGACGTGCGGTTACTAACTGTGGAGAATTCTATGAGACTGTCTAATGTTGGCGAACACATGCCAATCAGTACAACCTCTTGGAGATGTGCAATTTGCAGTACAGAGAAAAAAAACCAAAAGACCTTCAATAGAAAGTGTAAATTGGCTCTGTTTATCGTGTTTTGCACCTTTCCACAATAAATAACATTGAAAAAAATATTTCAGATGACTGAAATTTTTTATTTTTATGTTACCATAATTTCTTGATACATATAAACGTATTTTTATACAAAAAAAGTCTTTTATTTTTTTTGCAGTACTGTGTGCTGTAAAGGATTAACAAGTAAAAATTTTAACTTAACATATCGAAATTTCAAAACAGTAAGTTGAAATTTCAACTTGTTAGGTTGACATTTCGGCTCTTTTTGAGGTTATAAATTGAAACATTACATTACTCAAACGTTTATTATTTATAGTGAGTACATACGGTAATGTGTAAATAAAAGGTTAGTAAACATGTTCTATTTCTTTTGTATTTTTTTATTTTCCATTTTCCATTATTGATTAGTAAATAGAACTAACAACTTACATCATATCTATAATTTATAATAAAAATGAGCTACAATTTTAGGTTAATTGAAATTCTGTATTATTAAGTTGAAATTTCAATTTATTTTGTTAATATTTCAACTTCTCAAGTCGAAATTTCGACTTTTATTTTTCGTCATAGCCTCAATACGCTTCCGTATGATTGTAGATCTGAAGACGACAAAATTTTTTTCGAAACATAGATAAAGTTCGAAAGAGAAACGTGTTTACTCCCATTTTTTATAATATGTACTCGAATTAGTTAATTTACAATAAAAAAGATTTCATGTGATCATAAAAACTTCTGTTAGATTTTTAGAACACTTTGACCCAAATTTGATAGATGTGTATATATAAAAATTTTCCTGTTGAAATTGTGTCTTATAAGTTAGTTGATTAGAACTGTGCATATTTTCTGTACTGGGTAAACTATCTTATATACAACTCTACAGCAAAATGTTGCTGTTTTCTTAAACAGTAAGTACGCTAAAACGAAAAATTTTAATACTTTCAATATACAGGGTGTCTCGTAGGATCGACAAACTTTTATAATTTAAGAAATTTTTGCTACGCATCAGTGCAAAATGTTAGTCAAATATTGAAGATACTGTATCATCCATCTTTCACAAAATGTATTCGATACCAACGACGCGACGTTTACTGCAAGGGGGGAAATTAAGAATATGCTATTTAAAAATCAGAGTTAAAAAAAAATATGTGATAATAATCTTTTTTTCTTTTCTTGTCATTATTCTTAATCCTGAATTGGGTTGAAACTTGTGATGTGAAGATAATACTGACGTAGTTTTCCACAAAACACCAAAACACTATATACTGTAATCGACGCGTGTTTCGCCAACTAAGTTGGCATCATCTGGAGACGATTAAAATTATTTTAATCATCTCCAATCATCTTAAAATTCTGAGTCAAAAACATGTAGGATACCCTATGCCTAAACCCAGCCGTTTCAGAGATATTTGACATTTTAAACAAATTTTGATAGGTGTAACGGTTTACAGTAACCTTTATAACTTTCTTCGTGTAAAAGATACTCATTGGCATGCAGAAAGACCATAAGGTGAGCTACGCTCTGCAGTTTAAAGAAATTCAATAATAGTATACCAAGTATTTCATTTTTGACGTTACATTTTGTAAACTTCAGACCGCGAAAACTTGCTTAGGTCAAATAGAACAACCTGTATTTTTTCACATCAAGTTATGTGTAATTAAATTCTTTTTTTTTCTGATAATATAAGCATTGTGGGGGTTTATGTTACAACTTTTTGAAATATTTGCGATTTTCTTAGAAATTCAAGAATTTCTAAGAGAATCGCAAATATTTCAAAAAAGTTTTAACTTAAACCCCCACAACGCTGATATCAGAAAAAAAGAAATTTAATTATACATAACACGATGTAAAAAATGCAGAGTGTTCCATTTGACTTAAACAAGTTTTCGTGGTATGAAGTTTACAAAATGTAACGTCAAAAATGGAACACTTGGTGTACTATTATTGAATTTCTTTATACTATAGAGCGTAGCTCACCTATGTCTTTCTGCACGCCAAAGAGCAAATGAGTATCTTTTACACGAAGAAAGTTATAAAGGTTATTGTAAACCTGTCAAAATTTTTTTAAATGTCAAATATCTCTGAAATGGCTGGGTTTGGGCATAGGGTATTGACATGTATTTGACTCAGAATTTTATGCTCTTTTCGAAAACCTTAAAATATATAGGGTTTTCTATTTATAATAAGCAAGTTGGTATCGACTTCCGGTATAACCGGATATGCCAGATGTTGGATATGAAAAGTTAAAAAAAAAATTTTAATCTTCATGTGAGTTTCGATTTCAGGAAAATATAAGGATTTTTTGCAAATATTATTACTTTTCTCAATTTTTTTATTATAATTGTTTATTTAAAAGAAGTTGTAAATTATATTGAAAAAAATTTGAAAAAAAGTATATCTCTTTGTTACCAAATCTTCAAACAAATTAATAGAGTTTTTGATAAATCAATATTTTTCAAACAAGGGATTGATAAAAATGGTATTTCTGTTTGGTTATGAATTTTACAATAAAATATCAAGGGATCAGATATATCAGTTATTAAAAGACCCTCATTTTGCACATAAATTTTTTTGGTTTACGATAAATAATCTCCAAGATAAGTTGCTGAAATCCCGATAAAACTAAGATTTTTTTTTCGAGCAGCTGTCAAAATTTGAATTTATGGTCGAACTATTTTTTTCATTGAGGCAAATTTCTCCACAATGTGTAGAATATCCATGAATTCTCTGGATTCGCTTCAGTAGTTACAAAATGTACATAATGAATTAAACAACTAAAAGCATCAATAAACCCACTCTCGCGCACTTTACTAAACTAAACATAAATATATTCCGTCCCGGACTTTTTTTTGGAGGATTTTGTCCTCTACCTACAACTTTGGTCCTATAAAATGAATCTGTTATGATTCTCTCAACATTTTGGGTGAAGAGTCGCGGTGCAACCTTTTTTTAATTTTTTTTTTTGCATAATTGTCCTTTCGGTGGAATCTAAAGCGTTGGATTATTATACTCAGTTTTTAATTTTGAACAATTTCCAAATATTTTCAATCACTACCTAATTATTGTCAACTTAACTTCTTGAACTATATGTATTCTCAATTATGCCAATTTCTATATTTACATATCTTTATAAGTGATTGTACATTTGTATAGACTTAAAATTTAATGAACGTATAAGAGTTTATTTCAAATGAAGGTCATCTGGGTAGCAAACCACATATTTGCATTTGTGGTACTCCTAAGGAATATATTGAATGGCATAACAAACAGTTATATGGCGATATAATCATGAACATGAGTGATAAATATGAATGAAGAAGTGTGTGAGAAGAACGGCTAGGTCGGTGCAGTAGACGACAAGGTGCATTGTGTTATGTACCATGGGATACTATCATGGTTATTAATATGAGTAACTGGCCGCTTATTGTACGGTACTTGAGGTGCCGAAGTATTGATACCATCTTGTCCATCGCCGGAGGTCCTCAACGTCAAGGCTGTATGTGGGAACTTAGGTATGCCGTGTGTTTGTCTGGCGTAGCCAACAGTGTAGGAGGTTGTCAACTCTAATAACCTTTTATAGCATTTTACTCACTATTAATATCTTTATTAACGAAATTATCACTTTAATGGTGTTTTATTATTAACAAAACAATCTGGAATTTATAATGACTTAATAAATCCACTGAAATGATATGCTGTAGAAAAATGCAAATAAGAATTCAAGTGTGGACAAGATTTTAACAAGTCATTATTTTGTATACGTATAGCCATGACATTTTGAGTTTTGATCTTATAAATATTAGTTCACCTGGAAGTTGCTGTATGATTCTGTATGATGATCTAGAGGATGACTATTTCCTCATCATCATCATCATCATCAAAAAACAGGAAGTGCTTGTTTGTCTCTAAGCAAAAATGGCCAAAGCTACAAAACTTCCTATTATTTTATATTGGGGAGAACTAGTTGAAATCATCTGCAGAAGATTGTCAACTTTTCATTTAGAAGTTGAGATTTAAAATATATGAAAACTGTGGAGAAAGAACATGTGAGAGACAAATCTGTCTGACAATTGACAGTTTTAACTGACTTTCACATCATTGCAATAGCTGCTTTCCATTTGGGGTACCAGTGCTTGATGTTCGGAGGTTTCTCCAAAAAGAATGTTAAAATATTTGACAACAGAAAGTTAACCTCAAAGGGCTTTATGCATCAAGTAAAATATGGTGCATGAAGGGAAGGGAAAACTAGAATTGGGTAGCATCAGTGTTTAACGCTCTCGATAAAAAAGAACTCTCTTCATGCGTACTCTGATCCCTGAAACTGTATCTACGCTGCACCAGCTGATAAAAAGAGAGTAGCTAATCTGTTACAGAATATTGTTTTAACATCGTCAATCCATATGTTGATGGTAGTAAAGATCCACTATTTTGGAACTTCACGCTTTTGAAATTGCAATTGATGATATAAAATGACGCGTCGGGTAAAAGTCGGTTCAAACACAAGTTGCAAAATTTGCTCCATTGAATAGTGTCAAGTTAGTTCTTAGACACTGTTGCGAATGATGAAGATTCATTCGAACTGACCATATTTACAAGGCCACCATTGAGCGACTGAGAGAGATGTTGCTGAGTTAAAAATATTCAAGAGTTAAAAGTATTGGATCTCACTCAGGATATATGGTACGTATGTACTCAAAAAATTAAGACCATACGGACTATTTCAAAATATTTGTTAGAGAGATAATATTCTTCCGGCATGCCGGAAATGAAAAATGGAAATGATTAACTAATTTTGATTCAGCGCCAATAATTTTTTTTTTACCACATAATTATTAATACACTAACAATTAAGATAACATGGGAGCACATTTTAAATGAGGCCCGTTATATATTAAGAGAAACCCCATATCAATAAAGTCAGATTTAGGCTATGTTTACAGCAGGTATCCACCATAAGACCACAACTCGCTCTTAAATTTATTCTGTCATGATAACCAGAAAAGATAAAAATTGCCTTTAAATAATATGCAGATGTATTGTGTCAGTTATTTTAGTAGGTATTTTATTAATATGAAAAGAAGCTTTTGTAACACGGAATTAGATTTTCTTGCAATTTGGCTTACTAAAATTGCATTTTACTTAAAATGAGTCCATTGTTTTTGTTTCTGGTTATCATCGATAGAAAAAGATTAAGAGTGATTTATTGGTTTATGTTGGATACCTGCCGCCTGAAATTGTTTGCGTTTTTGCTCTTTTCGGAACCTATCTCCCACCTCTCTCCATTCCTCCTTCTCTCTCCCTCTTCCCCCCTCCTCTTGTTACTAGCACACATTTTGCAGATGTTATTTTAACATATTATAAAAGTAATCGAGATCTGTCAGGTGTATTGATTTTGTTCAATGTAAATCAGTAGACTTATCAAATGAAAAAAAAATTATACAGCTTTTGTTTGTGTTGAAAAACAAATAAATAATCTTTGAAGAAACAAATGTAAATTAATCTTTTTATTTGTCATTTAAAAATGAACAAGGACCAGATCTATCGCTTATATAAGAAATCTAAAAAAACAGTCGCCATAATATACCGTTTATATTGAGGATTTTACTAACGGAACGTTCCTTTTAACCACATTAATTTTAATTTTAGTATAAATTTCCACCAATTTCATCCAACTATCAAAATGTAGAATAGTGAGATTAAAATTTAATGTAGTAACAGAATAAACATCGACTACTCCAGAATCTGTGATTTAGTGAGGATTATTCCCGGAAACAGTAAATTTAGGAGTAAGCGTATAATGTAAGTTATAACATAATCCTTTGAACAAAGCAATTTGTGTGGGTGGTAGTTTGCGTAAACTAATCGGATCATCGAGTGCATACAGTCCTCGTTATCACTGTAAGCACTGTTATTGTTACCAGACAATACTGAGCAGTTAGGTAGCTTTTATCGCATAGAACTATAACCGGAATCGTGCAAACGACTCTTGCATCTTTGGAGACATCCGTACAACATTAAGATCTTAATGTTTTGTGTTCTTTCACCACCTATTTTGTATAAAATATATATATTTATTGAATTATTGTATATTATTTTTTATGTACACAAAAGCAATGAAAACGTTTCACTGGTAGATTCCTCCTTCCTTGATAAAAATCCATGCTAACGCTTAACAGAATGACCCGAAATATTGTATTCTTTTAACTAATCTTGCCAACTATCACTTGAATTCAAATACTGACACTTCACTTTAACTTTAAAGGCGAATATCTCGAAAATGATTTGGCAATAAAGTTAAAAAAGTGCATTTATCTAACCACTGATTAAAATTTGATTCATTTATGTTACACTATCACGAAGATTCGATAATTAATACAAGAATGTACTCTCCTTTTGTAAATTGGTCATTTCTTAGATTTTTTTACTTAGGAAGATGAAGGACTGTCCTTTTCAAAAAATATTCTGTTCAAAACATTCACAGTTATCATCAATAATATGCATTCAATCAGTTGTCTTTAGAGATATTGTGAAAATTATTGTCTGAGTCTTATATGTGATATACTCTTGTGCCATTTTTTTTTATCTTTCTTGGGTCTTACTACCAAATTAATAATTCTTTAAAAACTGAATATTTGAAAAATACAGATACTGTGGAAAAATATTTAAAAGAATATATAAATACGAAATATTTTTAATTGTCACATTTCTCAAAAAATGCCTTATATAAAAAAAGCTTAAGCTGAAAATGTTTAAAAGAAATTGTACGCTGTATAATAATAACGAAGATTGAAGAGCACTTGCAAATACATTAGGAATGCCGAATTCGGTAGAGCAGCGGGCCAGAGCGTTAAGTGACAAACATAGCTGGTTTACTGCCTATCGACTCTCGGGTTCAAATCCCGGTTTCGATTCTGGCAAAGACGAAGGGTTCGGTTGTGTGTGTGTCTGGATTTTTTCAACTGTGTAACCCCTGTCCGCGCAGCTTCGGCTTTGGTTTGGGGGTTGTCTAATTTATGTGGTATGTTTTATGTTAAAAAAAAATTAAGAAATCAACTGCTTATCGATGGGAAAAGAATCAGTCAGAAATCGATAAACAACGTGATGGGAATCGAGGAACCAAAATAACTGATGAACATCGTATATATATTGAACAATACATTGAAGAAAATTTTTAAATAAATTTAAAAACACTGAAATCATAACTATCACAAAATTATTGACTTCAAAGGGTGAATTGAAAAGCCTGCTCTATCTTCAGTCAGTTTATCAGTCTCAGTTTTATTTTCCATTCCTTTACAATTCACCTTTTGTTTCTAATTTCCGTTCCGTAAGCATCTTTCGCCAGAATTTTTCCAGTGGAGCAAAAAAAGAGGCATCTAGCAGTTGACATGGATGAAATATATTTAGGGGTAGTAGAACAAATTTGATTTGATTTTCTTGACAGGTTTGTATTACCTCCAATGTAATGTGAGACGATAGATTATCACCGAAAATGACCTTCTCTCCTTCCCTCTGGCGAAAATAAGAAATGGTGGTTTGTCACTCCACTAAAATATTTGAAATGAACCACTGGGACTAGCTGATGGAGTAACGACAATATTGGGAGCTATTTTCTTCCCATTCCTAATATCAATTTTTGGCTTTATAAACAACAAAAGGCGGCAGCAAGTCTCCTGCCGAGACGCTAGTTTTAGTCAAGTCCATCAAACTGTCACAGAATTTTCTGCTCCTCTTTCTGGGTCGTCGACGAAGTTGGTTTCATCGTGATTAATCACATCTATAGAGGAACTCCGCGTAGAGAAATGCTTAATTCATAAAAATTTAATTTCATGGTGTCGTGAGTTTTCTGGGCTTTGAATATTTTTATATTTTGAGCTAATATTATTATTAGATTTTTATGTCTGCACATACATTTTTTCATCTAGTCTTTTCGGTGCATGCTTTCTGAGAAAGATCTTATTTAGTTACCTTTCCTGTTTAGAAAGCTCTGAACTAGTTTTCTTACATCAAATTCTGTAAGAAGAAAACTTTATTTGGCAGAAAATTCAATTCTGTCAGCTAATTGGTATTCTTCTTCGCAATTACAGGTTGACCTTCATATTTTCTCGTATGAGTGCCTTTTATTTTATTACATGAAAATTGAGTTCGCCGTGAACATGGAGGAATGTGAGATATTCATTTTTGTGTAAAACTGGAGACAGCATGCGAGGGTTTCTAGAAAAGAACATGAAAGCACAAGAGTACATTCACAGGGTGTTGGAACTAGTTTGTGACGTACTTATCACCACAATGCTTATTTTTGTGTGTGGCGTGTCACTTTGGCACCCTTCAGTACAGTAGCGGTACTTTGAACTTTTTATTACGGTGACAGTTTCTGTTTTAATGTGTAGGAACACCACGTTATTCTATCAGCGGTATAATAGAAGATAGGGTAACTCAGTGAAGAAACAGAATGCCAGGCGTTCTGTGTGTGTGGTTGTCGTTTGTGTAGCAATGGATAACTTCACATTACCTGCCGAAAATGATTCTCAGTGCACCAACAAATTTATTCATTACATATATTTGTTTTAAATAAAAGGCAAAAGGTCAACTTCATTTGCTCAATTTATTTAAGATTGTTTCACATATAATATATATATATATATATATATATATATATATATATATATATATATATATATATATATATATATATATATATATATATATATATATATATATATATACGTACAAAACTTCTGTTGTAAGACAATGTAAATATTAACCTATATTACAAGTAAGCAATCAAAGAACCCTACTCTTATCAATGAATTGTGAATTTTCCTACATATCTCTGGCTTATTCGAACAACAGGCACTTTGGATAACATAACAGTACATTCGGATACAAACAGTAAATTCGGACACAAATGGTAAATGATAGAAATGCAAATAAAAACAGTAAAACGGTCAAAGTAATTCTTACCACTATCGGATTGCGGAGTACACTGGAGATCGGTGGCTGAGTGATGCTTACTGGAACGGTCACTATTGGAGCTGTAGAAGAAGGCAAGTCGAAGAAGTCGCAGACAAGTGATTCTTTCACGCGGTGTTATTCAATGTATACACAAACGCCTGTCATACAATGGCGGGGATCTATGCGACGCGCAAGCGGCGCATCATATTTAAATAAATTCCTTGCGTTAGTTCTTATAAACAAATGTTTATAAAATATTTCAAGGCTGAGAATCGCTTTCTTATAATTTTTAAACTATATTTCCGAAAGAAATAACTTAAAACGGCCAAGTATTGGTATTTAAAAATAAATCAATTAATAATTTATTCGGTAAATCATTGAACAAATAGAAACATTTCTTTACCATGAATAAATAATTTCAACTGGCTTTGAAATTAAACTAAATTAAATTAAACCACTTTCCTCTTACTTGATTGAGTACGAACATAATTAACGATTTATCATTAGAATAATAAACTAACTAAGATTACTCTGGAAATAAATCGGTTTGAAACAATTATATTAGAGAAATAATTGTTATTTCAAAAATTGAATTAGCGAAAATAAATTTAACTTTGGTTCAAAACGGTTTTAAGAGAAATATTAACACAAGTTATCATACACTGGGTGAACAAAAACAACATTTAGGTCTGATTACAATAGGAAACTAGTAACGGAAAAATCACTTCGTTATAAGTTATATAACCGTATCTTCAAAAGTTGGAAGTAATGCTATACCTGATCGAGCATATGCGACACATGATAGACAGACTGCTAGGTCGTTTACAGATCTCATCAATGGACATTCGGCGCTGACGACAAGAGTTTCACATAGTTTGTTTCAAATTTATTTGCAACATGAAAATCGTCGGCTTCTTCGATCCCTTTACCTCCGTCAATAAAGCCGACGTTTTTTATGTTGCAAATAAGTTTAAAATAAACTTTAGTTTAAGAGAACATTGATCACTGAAGTATGCCCCGCAGAAGTCGAGAATGTGTAAGAGTGTGCGCATTCTCACTTTTGAAGTAGATCGGTGTTTAATCCAATATTCACCATTAAATTATAATCATGCATGTGATACCATTTCTAAGTCAAGTTTTTTAACAAAGGCATTTAAAAAAATATTTTAACGATTACAAGGACATTTTCTGTCACACAGTATGCTTATTACGAAAAATTGTCAGTCTATAAAGAAAACTCTCCTTCATCTCAAATCAACTCAAATTTTACCTACATAGAACGCATATTTTCTGAGCCGATATGACCTAAATCTCATTAAATTGGTAAATTTTTTAACAATAATTTTCAAATATTCAAATTCATTTTGTGATTAGCCCTTCCAGCTATATCTGACATACATACACCTCTAATAGTTATACCAATGATTTATAGCATATCTATTATCTATTTATAATACTTTTAAATAAATGTATGCAACTGTTTCTCTAGATTACTGCATAATATAGTTTTCTGCTAGCATTAAGTAGGCAGTTACTTTTGTATGTCTCTCTTCTCTATTTCAGGCTAATGCATATACACATAACTGTCATTGGAATATCCATTTTCATATTTCAGAAGGGCTTTAACCAGCACCGGACCATAGAGTTGTCACCCCAACTTAATGAAGCTAAGAAAGTGACGAGGTGCAAAGTTCGACAGAAAGTGTTATGTGTTCACATCACTCATTCTTTTAAGAGTTTATACACCATCCAGACAGAACACTGACGCACTTTAACATTAAGGTTATGTTCTGCACCTGACAAGAACCATCCATTGGGCTTTATACGCCGACTACGTGAGAAATAACCCTCTCATATTTCGCTTGGATCCCCCGAGTAATATTCACATCTTCTCGGGAACTGCCAGGGCAACGCTTTATGTCTTTCTTTTGCCGTTTGTTATCAATGATTATTACTTGTCGATACCGAGTGCTTATAGCCGATAAATATTATCTGGGAAACACTAACAGAAAAATAGGAATGTGAATTTCCTATCCACACAGATTAAACGTTACTATACCTCGATAACTCTAATAAATTGATCAAATAAACCGTTATGTTACTATTGACATTAATTTTCTAATTATTTAAACTAGTGGAGTTTGTTCTAGAAACTCCCGAACTACTGTTATTTAATTATTTAAATTTATTTCTCTTTTGGTAAGAGTACAGTATGGAGGGGAAAGTGAATAAATATGTTTTCTCCTTTTATTTTTTAAAAAGGCCCAAATATGTCAAATGTCACCATTTTTCTGTGTATATTTGATTTCATCAACATGTTCTTACAAATAGTATACTCCGTGGCTCTTTTACAGTTTTACATAAAGATTTTAATTGAAGATGTAGTGGGTAACTGGTGTGACACGGAACAGATGTCTTTGACCTCTCAAAAAACAGTACCAATAGTACCATTCACCCGAAAAAGGAAGCTGGAGGACTTATGACCGTCCTCCTTAATGGGTGAAACTATTCCATTTGCGGAGGAGGTGAAATATCTAGGAATTACTCTAGATACATCACTTAATTGGTACTCCCATTTGGAAACAGAATCCACAAAGCAAAGCTATCCTTATGGACATGTCGTCGTATTTGTGGTAAACCCTGGGGCAATATTATTGGATCTATATCACGGTCATCAAACCATTGATAACATGCGGATTCATCGCTTGATGACCGAAAGGATAACAATGGACGGCCAAAGCTAAACTCTCTGGATTGGAGATATTTTCATGCTTGACAGTAATGGTGGCAATGAGGGCTAACGTTTTCAGGTTCACCAGTTGGCGCCACTGACGAGTGTTGTCATGTCAAAAGTTATGGTTAGGCGCGGGAAAAGTTTATAGTGTTTTATTATAATTATTTCTTACACCAGCAAATTAAAAACCTGATTAATTGTGTCTCAGTATTGTGCAGTTCCATTTTGTTTGGAAACAAAAGGCGGACATATGCTTCCGAGAGACAAAACTCGCCTAAAACAGTGGTTGATAGAACTTTACTCCTTCGAAATAATCGTGTGTTTTTAAGAAACATTTTAATCCTGACGATTATGCGTTACCAAAGGAGTCTACTACAGAAAATCGTGAGTAATAATCATGTACATTCGTCTTTTTCATCATACTCATTCTTTATATAACCTAACTTTATTGACATAAGACACTGATAAGTACAATAATTTCCCTACTGAGCAAGTAAATTACTACTTTCCCCTTCTGCCATCATTGTGTTAAATGTTTTTCAGCTAGTTTTTATAGAAATTACTAAAAACTAACGTTAAAAAGTTATAGTAAATATTGACGTTCAGTAATATTGACCTTTCCCTACACTAGCACCTCTCGTGGTGAATTCAAGCTCGTTAACCCTCATTAACACCACACTGTCAGCTGCAATGGAAATCCTTCTGGACTTAATCCCTCTTCATATATATTTAAAGAGGGAGGCCAGGTGGGCAACGTAGAGACTGCAACAAGTGGCCACTGATATGCTACAGACTAGTATCATGGAGCGGAACAGGTTGCTGGATGACATATAGAGTCACAGCATCCTGGGAATGCTCTCGGATACTATGCCTACCATGACCAACTACGAGCTAACCTTCAACATCATTTCCTGGAAAGAAATGAGTGGGATCGGAATGAAGCTGACCTACTGAGAGTAGACAGTTGCTGGTTTATAGACGGCTCCAAAACTCCAGAGGGAACTGAAGCCAGAGTACATAGCTACAGATCAATTGTGAGGATATTCTCAAGCCTAGCTTCTAATGTATCTATTTTTCAGGCCGAGGTTCATGCCATTGAACTGCGTGTGAGAACGCAGGAATATATGCATCTTACACGCAGATCAATAAAAATTTTCTTAGATAGCCAAGCAACTATAAAAGCTCCTACCGATGTAACTCCAAAACGATATGGAACTATCAGAATGCTCTGAACCATTTGAGCAAAAATAACAAAGTGACTCCAGGTCTGGATACCCAGCCACTCTGGTATGGAAGGTAACGAAATAGCCGACTTCCTGGACAGAGAAGGAGCGGGATCACGAATCATCAGACCAGAACCGATACTTGGCATATCTTCAACTACTGCTAAGATAGCTATATCAACCTGGGCAGAAAGGAAGACGATCCAGTATTGGCAAAAGTTACCAGAACTTGTTCATTCGAAGGCGTTTATAAAATACCCTTTGAAATCAAGAGATAAGAATCTTTTAGAGTTAAGCAGGGTAAACCTCAAAATTCTAACAGGCCTATATACCGGGCACTGCCGACTAAAGTAGCATCTGCATATACTCGGCCTAGCGGAAATAGCCGAGTACCGTTTATGCCTGCAGGATAAAGAAAAGGCAGACCACGACTTATGCACCTGTCCCGCTGTGGAGAGGATACGATTCTCAATATTTGGCAAAGGGCAACTGCTGCCAGAGAATCTGGATAAATTCTCACCTAATAAAGTTATCAGTTTCATTAAGGGACTGAACTTATTGGGTGAAACATAACTAGGTGTGAGCTACAATAATCTTGCTGATGGCCACTCATAGGAAACCTAACCTAATACAAACCCTGAAGATACCTTAAGATATTTTGTGCAGGCGAAGCCTACACATTGAGAGACAATGTATATACACCTAATGGGATTAATTTCAGGTTTAGAAAAAAATTCTAGCTCCTCGACCAAGGATCGGACTCGGGACTGAAAGGCAAGTGTCCGTAAACTCGGCCACGAAGCCACACGTTGCCTATGTTGACAGTTGTCAGAGGATAGCAGTGATTACCCAGTTCATGTTATTTTATTTTAAATAACGTGTTTAATGGGTTGCCTAACTAACCATAAAATAACTAAACATGACTATTATTTTCTTCTTTTAGACTGTACACTACCAGTGGTGAACACTGAAGTACCAGTGCTAGAACCATAGATTCTAACAGTATTGGGAAGACCGACAATGGACCTGCTGACCTTAGGTCTAAAATTACATCCATCATTGGCAAATATATGGAGAGGTATTTTACAAGCAGACATGAAGAAAAAAAGGGGGGTAATAGCCAAGTGTCTAAATCCCATAAATTTTCACATACTAGCTACACCGAAATTAAACCCTAAAATAAAAGTTATATTGTCAGAGTCTGCAGCGCAGAGAGATGCAAAATTAGCGGAAGTTCAAACGTCGGTGGGTGCCAGTCTAGCATCTCTGAGGAAGGCAATAACGCAACTTTTGTCTGGGGAGATGAACCAGGAATATTTAAACACCATAGAGGACCTGAGTACTGCTGCTCGCCTGTTATGAGATGTACATCACACCCAGTCTGCTTCAAGACGGGCGTTGATTGGTGTGAGCCTAAATCTCGAAAAATATCTGCAAGAAAATTATAACTTGGAGAGGACCTGGAAACAAGGATCTCAAGGTTTAAAACATTGCCACGGTCTTCTGCAGATCTAAAACCTAGATCCAAAATGTTAGCAAAAACAACCAATAATTTCCAGAGAACAAACTATTTAAACTACAGGAGTCGAAAACCTTCCCAACAATATCCACGTTAAGGCAGAAAACAACACCATCAGCTTCGAAACAACAACAACACAAGATATTAGAGCCAGAACCTGAAGCCAACCAAATACAAGAGCAGGACCTACAACAACAAGAGCTACAATCGGTATCAGTAGGCATACATGCAGGAAGATTAAGGTATTTTCAGTCAAAATGGCAACGAATCATGAATGATCGTGTTTAAATAATGTCTGTTAGGATACAAAGTTCCTTTTGCTAGAACAGTAGTTCAATTAACGCCGCCCACGGAAAAAGATTGGTCACAAAAAGAGTTCGTAGTAATCTATGAAAGTATTACTAAATTTCTTAAACTTGGCGCCATCCACAAATTTAAATCCGCTAGAGGCCCGTTTATTTCCGCCATTTTCCTTGTAAACAAGTCTGATGGTTCGAAGCGGCTAATATTAAATTTAATATCCTTAAAAAAGTTTAAATCAATTTGATTATAATCTGATGTAATTAGATACCTGCAAAACTTTGTATTTGCGCTGGAAACTTTAATTGTCACTAATGTTTTTAGGAATACCGGTAACCATACATACATTTTAAATTGAACTAGTACTAGGTACAGGCAGCCATTCAATAGATGGCGACTCGAACAACTGAAATACCGCGATATCCCATAATAAATGTCTAGCCCATATTTGTACTAGTTCCTCTATATATTAACGGTGAAGCCGCAGATATGATACCTCTCGTAAGACTATGTGTACGTGCAAGGTCGCCGCGGCGTCGTGGTTAGTATGTCGCCAGCCTTAACGTTACTAGCAGAGTGGTGTCGAAAAAACGTTACTACGAGAAACGTAAATTTTCAATAAAAATTAATATGTTTAAAAAATTCATAGTAATATTTGAATTTCTTCTCACCTTCTTTGGGTATTAACCCACTGTCCTATAAATAATATTCAAAAAATTGATAAATAAACTTCTGCGCCAGAAGGATTAGTCAGAGGTTGGTTTTTGATTTGTTCGAATTGTTCCAATTCACCACTTAATAATGTCCTTGAGAAAGTAGATATTTGGAATAGAAGATACAATGGTCAAAATAACTAATAGGTCAAATATGAACTCCGAATGGTAATCTTGACATAAATTGCTGTATCCACAATCATGAGTACAAAAAATAAAAAATTGTCCTATAATTTATACACATACAATAAACGAATTAATTTTAGTTTCGAAATAATATTTCAGAATTTTTAGATGGTTAATTTATATTTTGGAACAAATTAATCAAGAAAGCACGTTAAGTTGAGGGAAAATATTTGATAACTTTTTTTTTTATAGAAAAATTTCTTCTCTACATTAAAGTAGTACAGTTCAACAAACTACAAATTAATTGTAATGTTTAGTTAAGAAATATTTAACCCACACTTTTATGTTAAGTAAGCAGTATAGCAATATCATTATTTTATTTGGTGAACAATGAGAATATTAATTAAAATATACGATGTTAGAAAAGTAATATGTTACTATTTTTAACGTCAAACTTGCGGTAAGCTAGAGATAAAGGCAAATTCTATTTATTTTTTTTTTGGGTCATGTTTCAAAAATGGCGGCTAACGCCGCACTCAATTTTGTCAGAAAAATATTTGATGTAGATTATGAAAAATTCAGCTTTATAGCAATTAATACATTATACCTTTTAGTCCTCTACCGACTGGTCTATATAATATGATTTACTCTGTAACACACTGCAATTGTATAAAAATATCTTTTGAAATAAATAGGTACTTTGTTTAACTAAACCGTTTTTCATTTAAACTAAAATAGGTTGTGGCCTATATACTTTTCAAACACATTTTCCATTGACATATTTACCACCGCATTTGTTGAGATATTACCAAAAGAAACTGCACTTCGACGACACCAGAGTTGTTAGAAAAGAATCCAATTATTTTAACAACATCAGCAGCTGTTTGTGAATTCCATAACACATCTCATAGAAAAAGTGTCGATGCGGTCGTTATTAACATTCGTGTCAAAAAGTATGACAAGTAAAAACAGCGATCTGGTGTTGTCTAAATGTCTGACAAAACAAACATAGGAGGTAGTTTGCAGAGCAGTTCTTTCGTGGCGGTAGCTTTCTTGGTCGCCTGAAGTAATCGTATCAATAAAAATATACGAGCTCGATGTCTGATTGACATGATACATGACTGTTAACAAATTCTTTGTGTGTGTAGATCTAGTTCTATTAAACAACTGCCAGTGGCAGGGTTGTAGGTAACTTTGGCTATAACAAGCCGCCTTTCGATTGCGATGCGCGGCATGCACTCCGCTTCAGTACAAACAACAGGTGTTTTTACATTCACCGCACTCGTTATCTCTTTTTACACTGTCTTATTTATTATTATTTTATATGTGATAATTTTTTTCACGGCGATCCATCATACTCTTCGAGCAAGAATTTGATCGGCTACAAACGATATTCTTACTTTCACCTTCGTGAAACGTCGTATCTCTGTGTCTTGACAAGTACTATCTGATTATTTTAATGCATTTCCGTTCTTTATAGTGAAAAGGATGCATTTATATATTTCTTTTTCATAATTTTTTATTACATATCTCCTGTCTGAATTATGACGAAAAATTAATAAAAAAAGACTATGTAAAATTTTTAAACAGGAAACATCTAATCTTAGTTGTTCAAATTTTAAATCAACAGATGTACGATCTAGCTTAAATCAAATAAAAGCTCCATTATTTTTATTTAAAAAATTTATGAAGAACTTAATTAGCATGATTGATTTTAAGTATCTGAAAATCTTTCACTCCCAATAAATAGTTTTATATATCCTTTTTTCCCATCGTCTTGATTTTTAAATTATAATAAAGAAACGAATAAAAACTCCAAACTCTTCGACAACAAAAAAAAAACATTTTTGAAAAACTCGATAATGAATAAACGATAATGGATAGCGTAGTTCTATAGAATGGCACAAAAAATATTAGACGAATTATTGTGACATCACTATGTCGAAAACCAATATTAATTAAAGTCAAATTTCAAACCGTAACCGGAAAATTATTCAAAAGCAATTATTCGAACGGAAATTTTTCGAATTCAATTATTCGGATGGAAATTTGAAATTTATTCGAAAGGATAATTATGCGAGATGAAAATTGTTGGAGTGAAAATTTTTCGAATAGAAGAATTCATTCACATCTGCTAACCTTTGACATTGACATTGACATTGACACTGACATCGATATATAGGATTTGACCACGCAAGTGTTTTATACAAATTAGTGTTTTTCTGTCTCAAGATGGCTCTTGTGTATATTGAGCGAGAAAGAGAAACGAAAATTGTGTTAGGTAAGATATCTGTTCATTCATTACAAAACTGTTAAGGGTAAAGTATACTGGAAGTGCCAAAAATTCGCCAAGACAAAATATCTCACCAAAGCTGTTACCGAGGGATATTAGTCTGTTGAATACAGGTATGTATCATAAGGATGAAATTTTATATGCTGGCAAACGCTGGATATGCGGAAACTTAAATTATTCAGAAGTATTGGACGGCCAATTAATTTCTATGAATAAAAACGAAACCAAATAATATATTCTTCTTGTTTTTAACTCAATTATATTGAAGAGTTTATCATATGGAAATTCGAATGTTGGATAGATTCCATCAAGTTTGTACCACAAAAATTTAACAAATCTGCTCTGGACTGATTCAATAGCTGTTATATGTACTTCCTATTCAGGACTCCATACAACTGATGCATATTCTAGCTTTAGTTTTACGTGGGCATTAAAGGATAGGATGATCATCTCTGTGCTATTAAATTGTTTGAAATTTCTGAATTAAAACCTAAATTTTTAACGGTGCTAACAACAATAATATTTAAGTGATTATTGATTTTCAGTTTGGAGTACATTCCCAGATCCTTAAACTAATTGCATCTATTAATAGTATCATCTACATTATACCTAAATTCAAGTATATCCAGTTTATATGAATATGTAACAACATTATATTTAGCAATGTTCATATATGATTTATTTCAAATGATCAATTATTTAATTTGTTAAGATCATCTTAAAGTACGCAACAATATTATGTAAGAAAATAACTTGAAATCATGAGCATAAAGTAGGGTTCTACGTAGCAGGTACATGATGATGTCATTCACGAATATAACAAAAAGTGGAGGCCTAAGCACAGAGCTCTGAAGGACACCAGACATAGCCGTAATATTGGCAGACTTGAAACTACAGTACTATTTTCTTTATTAAGAAAAAAATTAAATCATTAGTAAGTACTTTCTCGGTCAATTTATGTCACTGGCGGTTCTTCTATGGGGTCATTTGGTCAACGACCTCCCACACACAAATAAAAAAATAGAGCTATTCATTTTCTGAAGTTTAAAAATATATAATATATATATATTTTTAATATTCTTAAAAAAATATATTAAAGTTTCTAGTTCATTCAATGCACAATACTATTCAAATATCTAGATCGCAGGATTTCGTATCCCCTCCGAGCACTGAGCCTCTATTCATTACATTATTCATTTATAGAATTTAAAAATCTTGGGTCAGTCCACAACTTGTCCTCAAAGCTAGCTACGGAATTTACAACGAATTAAAGTGAAATGAACTTATGCGCGAATCGTCAGAAAGCAAAAGAGACAGAAAACACTGGCGGGGACAATGCCCCTGACACATTTTACGGAAACGATAACGCACGAACTTCAATAGAGCTATAGAGCAGTCTTAATACTGACTAGGTACGCGTTGGTCGGTAAATTCTGTCGCGTTGTTTTTAATGCTTTTATTTGTGAACATTTTATTAGTAAATCTCTACTTGTCGTGAAATTAAGTAAAACAGTGTTTTTGGTGTTTACTATTAAATATGAGTGTTGTACAAAATATATTAAAACTGAAAGATGGACATAAGTTGGGTTATGAATAAAGTACAAGTAGTTTTTGTGTTTAGATACGTTTTAGACGGTGTTGTATGTGAGAGATTTTGGAAATTTATTCAGCCTCAAGGAACGACATCGCAGCATTTGACAGATGTAATTTTAAAAGATTTAGGATGTCTGAAAATTAATGAAAGTCCTGAAAAAATTGATAGCATAAAGTTACGATGGAGCATCAGTAATGAGTGGTGCTTTTGGAAGTGTACAAGTCAAAATTAAAAAAGTTATCCTTCAGCAAATTTTATTTATTGTTACGCTCATCAACTAAATTTAATTTTACAAAAAGCATCAAGTCAGGATAAAAGCAAAACATTTTTTTTTGCTAATTTACATAGCTTTTCTTCATTCTTTGGAAAATCGCTAAAAAGAACAGCCGTGTTAGATAATGTTGTTAAGGTGTGATTACCTAAAGCGGTTCCAACACGATGGAATTTTAATACAAAGTGCATAGAGACAGACCTATCGAACAGAATTATTAGATTGTTTAGAAAAAAATCATTGATAATGAATCAGAAAACAACACTCAACCAAGCTGTTGGTTTAAAAAACTACTTACAAAATGAACATTTTCTTTACTGGTTAAATTTTTTCATTTAGTTATGCCTCATTGTGATATATTGTTCAATCAATTACAAAAATGTGATATCGATGTCATAACAGTAAATAAGTGTATTGGCGTTTTTAATAGTAAAATTGAAGACATCAGAAATAAAATTTTGAATAACTATTTGGAGGAGACATCCATGCAGTCTGCCCAGAGATGTAAACCGGAAGAATCAAAAAGGAGAATTTCATTAGAAGTTTGTGATATAATTACATCTGAGATCAAAAACAGGTTTGGCTTAAGTAATCATTTAGCAGTGTCTCAGTTATTTCACGCAAATCGATTTAAAGATTATAAATAAAGCTTTCCTCAAGATATGTTTAAATTAGTTAAAACGGAGTATTCAGTCATAAATCATTTGAAATTTAAAACTGAATTAGAAGTATGATATAGCCGAGAAGATTTTTCCAATAGTGAAGGTGCAGTTGCTTTGTTACAGCTTTTTATTAACAATAATTTGTGCAATACTTTTTCTGAAAGTGTCAAACTGTTAAAAATCTTGTGTACTCTCCCTATGACTACCATCGAAAGTGAACGTTGTTTTTCCACCTTAAAAAGAATAAAGACATTTTTAAGAAATACCATGGGTCAGGAAAGGTTATCTTCTTTAGCTATGCTTACCATAGAAAGGGCATTAATAAAGAAGATAAAAGACTTTAAGGAAAAAGTAATTGACCACTTTGCATCTCAAAAAGACCGGAGGATCGACTTGAAATTTAAATCACTTTAAAAGGTAGGTAATACAGTAAACTTTTCTAATTGACCTCCCGATCTCTTGACCCACGAATCGCCACTGTTATGTACCATGATCAAGTTTATCAAATGCTTTCGAAAAATCTGTGTAAATGACATCTAATTGTCCTTCCATAACAAAGTGTTCAGCAATATATTGTGTACTTCATAATAAGTTGCTACAAGCTGATCCATCCAATATAAATCAGTTTTGGTCAATGGATGGATATATATGGCTTCACATGATTATACAAGATATTATTGAGTATAGTTTTGAACACTTCAGCAATATGATTACAATTAGGCGATAATTCTCTCAACTGATTTTCATTTATTTTAAAAATAGGAATGCCTTTAAACATCTTCCTTCATATAAAGGAGGACATTGAGGACTGACGCGATAAATTAATGATTTGGGTTAATTAATGGTTTTGCAAATAAAATGGCACTTTCTCTCAAGAGGAAAGCTGGGATACCATCTGGACCTGTGATACTTTTCGGTTTATGTTATGATTTATGGTTATGGTTTAAGTTATGATTGATACTAACAGATTATGACAGAAATTATAGCAATAGTTCAACATTCAAGGTTTGATAGTTGTAAATTTTATTAGAAAAAAAAACATACTAAAAATAGTATTTAATACTATACGTACATAAAACTGCATAATTTGTTCATAATCAATAATAAATGACACTTCTTTAATATTATTTAAATATTAGAAGATTAAAAACGCTTTCAATGTTCAGCCTGCTCAATAATTATTGAGGCCATGCAATGATCTTATTCAAATATGAAAGAATATAATGATTTTGTTACGACTTTAATTAATGTACGTTGCTTACATTGTGACGTCACAACTAACTGACTTCATTGTTACCAGTTATTGAAAAAAATAATGCAATAAATAAATAGGCAATGAAATTGGTAATTTATAATGTGCAAATCAATTTATTTTAATAATGATACGCCTTTCTTGTGTTCAATCGAGAATACACTATTATTAAGACTGTATGCTGTCAACTTGCTTTTAAAAATAATGCTTTATTGTCAAAAATAATACACAGAACTTTGTAAAGTCTGAACTAAAATAGAGTTCCACAATTATATCGAAACTTCAGCTGATAGTCTCAGACTGATACATCGTTTACGCAGAGGCACTAATTTTATTAAAGGGTAATTTGTTTCTTTACCGCAGAACAAACTGTGGAGTCAGAGCAAGAGTCGATGAGGGTTCCACAAGTTCGTGAAGGATTTCTTAGGTGGTCGTCGGGGTTTGCGGTGAACGAGAATCATTCCAAATCCACAGTGCGGCAAATTGGAGTCGTATTTAATGTTGTTATTCGGATTAGTGTACGCTGTTATCTGTATCTGCCGCGAGCACTCGCACTTAATCTCTCCTGGAGGAGCCGCCAGGATATCTCCTCATTCCAGATTTCGGCCAGAGGCCGAACAACCACTAGTAGAAAACGGCATATTACTATTGTTTATCGTTCCCGTCCATCCAAATGTACAACCACACACATATGGCCAAAGCTAAGCCGTAAGATAGATAAGATATTTGGTATTAGTTCTGATTATGGATTAAGGAAGTTGGGGGAGAAAGAAAAAGAAAAATCTAATAAAACGGATCGTGAAAATGTTCGGAAGTAAACGTTGTTAATGTTTTCATTCTGTCATTTATTTTGCTAGTTACAAGAACCACGATTTTTTTATTTTCATGAAAATATAAAAAATATTCTAATGCGTACAATAATACTATACTCCGTTTAATGAAGAGATAGAATTGGGGAGGAGCCTATTGAATTTCCAGTTGCAAAACCCCGTTTCACACACTATAAATAATTTTTAATTTTTTGGAGAATTAAAATAATTAGGTTAGGTTAGATGGCATGTTAAAATTATTTATTATTTGTAACAAAAAAAAACGAATAGGTATATCATAAAAAAAATACAAATATTATTGGAAGGTAAAACACCACGACGGCGCATTTCGTATAATCGGTAGGATTTATTTTAATGCGGAGGTTTGTAGGATAAAGATATTTTTTTTTAAATTCAAGATAATTATGATGTTTTTAATCCAGGACTGACAGAATTGAAATAAAGTATTCTGTGATATAACCTAACGATCAGCTGTTGCAATTTAGACGTGTTTTCGATCATTTTTATAAATGGCAATATAGGTGAGTTTTGTTTTGTAAAAATATTAGTTTAACCTCTCAGTATCTGTTTGTCGTGTAGAATGGCCTGGTGATATGTATTTATGAAAACATGTAATTATTTTTTTGGCAAATACATATGTTCCCGATCGAGGAACAGTACGCATAGCAGGTAGATTTTAAATGTTTACTATTTTTAGGTGTTCATTATGGATATTGACCTAGAGAAATTTAGTACACTAATACCCAAATTCATTTATGGAAAAACCTCGATGCACATAAGAGATCTTCCTTCTGACAGCGAGGATTCCATTTTGGAAGATGATATTGATGAGTCCTACATTTTGATGGAAAATAATACACAGCATGAAAAACTAGTTTGTTATAGTAGTGATGATGAAGTACCTTTAGTTGGCCTCAGGGGCGTGCGGTGAGTTTTGATACAGGGGAAGCAGTTTGTGATATAGAGTGAGGGGTAGCGCGAGGCCCCGAGCGAAGCGAGGCAAAAATTATTTTAAGAAAAGGGACGTGGCTTCCATATACTCATTTTAAAGCAAATGTCGAAAGCTGCAAAGTTATGATATCTAGAAAAAAGTACACTTGTAGGACCGTCACTCCTCAATAAACATAAAACATAAAAACACCACAAAAATTAGACAACCCCCGATTCCAGAGCCGAAGCTGCACGGGCGAGGGTTACACTTATGAAAAAAACGCAGACACACAACCATATCCACCGACATTGCCAGTGCCGGTGGCGAGGATTGAACCCGCAGCGAAATAGAGAGTTTGTTCAGTCACACTAGCCATCGTGCACTCTCTAGCCAACTATAAATTGAGCCAGCTAGTTAAGTAGTTAACATGCACATACCTACCTATTTACAATGTAGTTTAATCCGTCTCTCCTTTTTTGCGATGTCGGAAATAACTTCGTCGTAAAAGTTTGAATTTTTGGACATCTCCTTCACAAAGTCACTTTCTATTGTCAACAGGGACAATTTTGAAAGCCGCTCTTCACTGGTTGAATTTCTTGAAAAAGTTTTTATTCTCGTGTCCGTTTTGATGATTTTGAAAAAAAGGCAGCCATTCCACTAATACTTGAAAAAAAACACTTTGCACTCTTTAAGACACACTGCAGATTGAGCTAGAACTAAATTTAATCGATACGCAAAACAATGTACAAATATTGCATTCTGAAAAGTCTCTTTTACTTTGGCCTGCAGGCCCCCCAATTCACCAGCCATTACAGCGGCCCCATCATAACTTTGGGCGATAAGTTTAGCACCACACTGTAGATCATCGACTATCTGACAAACTATAGTATATAAAGCTGCGGCCGTTCATGGCGTTGTTACGTCTAAAAATCCTAAAAAGTGTTCTTGGACTTTCCCATTTGGATTTATGTAGCGTACTACGATTGACAACTGACTAATATTCGTAATATCGGTTGTTTCATCTAACATAACTGCAACAAAAGGAGCTTTTTTATTTCTTGCTTGATCTTTTCTAAAACAATATTTCTTATCGACTGAATCAAATCATTTTGAATATGATTTGATGTACCGCGAAATATCGTGGTGTTCCAGATGGTTATTTAAAATTGTATCGTGTTTTGCTAATAAATCAACTAAATTGATAAAATTGCCCCTATTAGCAACGCTTCGAGATTCAGTATGACCTCTAAAACTAAATTCATTTTCGCCGAGAAAACAAACAATGTCAATAAGGCCTTTTAACACTTTCTTTCAACTGCTGATCTAATGAATGCTCAATTCGTGATTTTCCAAATATTTATTCTTTTAGCACCGCTCGCAAATGAGTTTCACACTTACCATGCCTTTTTGTCACTTTGTGAATGTTGTTTAAATCTGAAAAGCCATTTTTATTCCAAGCACCTTTTTCATTTGTGAACAGTACACATGGCCTACAAAACAATTTACACAAATTTTCACAACCCCTTAACCACTGATTAGCACTGTACACTTCAATATTAAAGTACCTATAGCATGATTTAACTTTCGTTTTTAAGAATTTTAAATCAGGTGTTGGTTTCCCATTTCTAATAATATCCAGTTTATCTTGAAACGAATATGTTGAAAATCCCCTTTTCAACAAATTGCACACCACACAAACGAAAATAATATTTTCCACAGTGCTAGAACCAGCTTCCAAATTTAATAAGTAATTCTAAATCTGCTTACACGCGCACTAATATTCAACGTTTTAAAAATCACTTGTCGCCGCACCACAGGTTTAGAAACACAAAAAAAGTTTTTACAAATATAGCACAAAAGCTGAGAATAATACTAGGAAGATTAATATTAAGTATAATATTAAAATCGATATTAAAATCAAGATTAAAATCTATAAAATAAAATGTATTACGATGCTATACAGCTCAGATATCAAGATTATGAAGTGGGGATGGGATACATTTCAAGAATTTACCTACTTACATCAGAGACAGTTGTCTCTGCTTACATATATCGAAGTCGCGCGAGTTCGTTTTGGCTCGATTAATCAAGTGCGTCATCGTTACGGTTTTAACGTGCAACATTATCTCAGCTGCTGAAAAGCAGGGCCGTATCTATTGAAATTCGGTAAAAGTAAATTTCAATGATTAATATATGTGATAAATAATAATTAGGTTCTATTTATGTATTTTTTTTAATAATCCCAGGGGAAGCACTGCTTCCCTTGCTTCCATGAACCGACCGCCACTGGTTGGCCTACTTCCTAATGTGCCCTCGACAAGTAAAGCATTTGAAGACAAGTGGTAGAATTCCGTTACGAATACCAATGCAGAAGGTACCCACTTTCAAGGAAATTACTTCCCTCCAGAAGTTCTACAATTGACAACTCCTTATAAAATTTTAAAATTTTTCTCTTACGTCATCTTTTTAGATAGGACTGTTTATCAAACAGTTTTATTCAGTAATCAGATACGGCCCAACAAGCCACTGTATTTATCGAAGGAAGAGTTAGGAAGACTTTTGGGTATCCTCATATGGATGTCAATTATACACAGCCAAATGCAACGTGATATTGGTCCCCTAATATATGACTCGATCAAATTGCTGATGTTATGCCCGTAAAAAAGTGGGATGCAAGAGTAAAAGCAGAGTTACCTGTCAAAAGTGTAAAGTACACTGTGTTTTTATGCGAAAAGCGTTTTTGTATACAAATTAAATATGTATTAAAGTGCAGCTAATAAGCGTACTGTACCATATTTTTCTTAATTTTAAATAAAAAGTTTGTCTTAGAATGTTTTATATGTTTTATTTACACCTTTAAATATCATATCTTTAAAAAAAAATTTTGTGATGTTAAAAAAAAATTAAATCATGCAATAGAGGGTTAACGAGGTTCGATTACTGCTTGTAAGAAGAACCAAGAAGAAACTTACGAGAAATCAGTCTGCATTATAAAAAAATATAAATGGAGTAAACCATAAACAATAAAAAAATGTGCATGAAAATAAATAGTAAATAAGTAACACTGTGTATTGAAATCTAATAAAATAACAGTAAAAGCTATACATGTTATACACACCATATTCACAAGGTTAGATTACTGCTCGTAAGAAGAACCAAGAAAAAACTTCCGAGAGATCAGTCTACATTCTAAGAAAATATAAGTGGAGTAAACATAAGCAATAAAAAATGTGCATACTGCACCCTGTATGAAAATAAATACTAAACTTCGACCTCTTTTACTAAGTACTCGACGTCTATTGAGCACTAGTAGCAATATGATTGATTTCTGAAATAGAAACTTTTTCATATTATACATAAAATGCTATTAAAATTTAAAATACCTGTAGTATATCATCGTCCAATTTCGAATTAAAGCCTGTCAATTGTGTTCCAATTAGTGCATGCATATTTATTAAACAATATCTTCGAATAATCAATTTGAATACCATTAGGTACAATTAGACCTTAGTCCGAGTCAGATTAGGACGAAGAACAATGTCAAGCTGCCACATTTTTTCCTCTTGACTTTGCGCATGACGAATAGCATTCTTCCAATTTTCATCAGAAACATTTCCAATGACTTGTTCAAATAATGAGTAAAGGTCTTTCATTTTGAACGTACTATTGTTCCCCTTTTTATTTGCTCCCATATTAATTCAATGGGATTAAATTCACAATGATATGGGGGCAATCGCAAAACTGTATGATTCTGTTGTTTTGAAATCTCATCGACCATATATTTGGTCGTAAAGGCGGCAAGACAAGATCCAGGAGTTCACCTCCCACCATATTTGCTTTGTAAATAATTGACTTACTTGTTAATCAGACTTGTATGTCCGCTTTCTTCGTACTAGCATTCGGAATCTTCTCTATTTTGCGGCTGTGATAGGAAGCGTTGTCTATCGCAACCACAGAATGTTCATCCAGGCATTCCAAAATGTGAGTGAACCAGTTTTCGAAAACATCACCAGTCATTGCTTCATGGAAATCTCCAGTTTTCTTTGATTCGAAGCTTAGTAAACCATCCTCAGCTTAACCGTCCTCGGATCCTATATGGAGGACTATAAGACGACTTCCCTTGCCTGATGGATCCTTTAATCCCATCGTTAATCCTTGGAAGAAAGAGTCTTGAAGTCAATATTGTTGTGTCCTTCCATACTTTGCTTACAGTGTGGCCAGCGTTCACCCGTTTCATCTAAGAAGTACAATTTCCTGCCTTCTTCCTTGCATTTCCTGATCTCTCGTAGGAAATGTCGCCTCCAGGCAATGATCTCATTCTTTTCCCTAAGGATACTATTGGGTGACCTTTTTTTCAAACCTATAGTGCCAAACACAATAATAACATTACAACATGTAGAAATAAAAACTTGGTTTACTCACCGAAATCAATGTCCTCAAATAAATTCGTTTTAATCGAGGTAGATATTCATCTTCATGCACCACCGCATTTTATTCAGGGTTGGTGGTTCGTTTCTTTCAAAAAATGAATGATTCAAACGTCTGAGAGAATTTTTAATTCCATCATCGATGTTATCCAAAATCATTCGTTGTCTGTGGTACACTTTTGGTGAATGAAGTTGGTGTGTTTCTTTTTATTCACGAGGAATGTTG
Organism: Rhamnusium bicolor; assembly: GCA_029963845.1. Lineage (NCBI taxonomy): Eukaryota > Metazoa > Arthropoda > Insecta > Coleoptera > Cerambycidae > Rhamnusium > Rhamnusium bicolor. The sequence continues at coordinate 14,905 of JANEYF010003574.1, read as the reverse complement.
TAAATACTTGCAGAATACACATTAAAATTAATATGCATAATAATGTAAATATAAACTATATTAAATATAAGCAACCTAAAAATATCTTAATAGTAAAAATATACTTCGATGCACTGATGAGTAACCTCATAAAATACAAAAATTAAAATTACATGATGCTTTTGCAACAAACTCGACGATTTCTCCCCTATGTTTATCCGGGTTGTCTCCAGTAAGTCTTATAAATGTTCAAAATATGTTGTTTGTCTTCAACCGAAAAATGCCTGGATGTCAGTTTTTTCGGTAGAAAAATAGCTGCTTGAGCCATAATTGTTGGTGTTAATCCCTGTAAAAAAAAGTGTGGTTATAAGATATGATCAATATTAATCGTTTTCATTACGTACTTTAATATAAATAAAAATGTTTGTGTAGCGCTAAAAAGCACTATTTATTAGGTAAATGTAAACAACAGCAGATAGAAACAACGAATTGCAATAAATAACCGTAATCTCCACAAAACACCAAAACAAAACGTATTTGACAGTCAAAAGGCTATCAAGTTAATAATATATTGTGATATGGGTTTTAAAAATACGACCAATAGAAAAATTTTATTCGAATTTGGCGTAATTTATGGGGTGGAACAGAATTTAATAAAATACGGTCATATGATTTTCCCATAGATTTTAATGGCACCTTCACATAAACAATTGACCATCACATAAAAAAGTTGAACATAACCCATATTTTTTTTAACGGAAACTACAATTTTTTTCTATAAGTATATGTAATATATATAATATTTCTTATTTTAATTAATAAAATCTATTTATTTAACTAAATGAATTATTATAACACAAGAAATAACAAAGATGATATTAAATTTATAAAATATATTCAACATGGCCACTATTATTTTCTATACAAAACCGATATCTCATAGTAAATATTTCATTATATTTTCAAATTTATCATTGCATTGGTTACTTAAATTAAATATCCCTAAGGAAATTTTATTTTGAATTTCTTAAATTCATTATTTCGATCTTAACACAGAATATTTTGAGATAATCCCATAAAAATCCAATGGCATCAAGTCAGGACTTTGAGGTGGCCATGATATTCTTCAGTTTCTACCTATCTGTTCGTGATAATTATCATTTAAATACCCTCTTACATCACTGACATTGTGTGTAGGAACCCCATCTTGTTGCCAAATTATGTATGATACAATATAGGTCCACTTTATTGTTTAATATAACGGCACCATAAATTTATTGATGTCCTCCCTTAATATTGAATGTTTTCATATTCATGTGGATTTTCTAATGCCCAGAAATAAGAGCTTTTTTCTATTAAATGTAATTGTAGTAGTGAAGAAAACTTCGTTGGTCCTAAAAATGTTTTTGACAATTTTGTGGTTTTTGGTGAATCTATTTAATATTGTTTGACAATTATAAAGTCACTGCACTTATCATAAGATTTTGTAATGGCAGAATGCGGAATGGTTTCTTTTTATGTTCTTGCAATATTCTTTGGATAGGAGTTTTGGGATTTGGAGGTCCTGTGATGCTTCTTTTTAAAGATTTTCTGAGATATTCGCGAAAATATAACAATATGTTTAAATCCATATCCTCAACAATATGTAGCTTAGAGTTAATCAGTGATTCACTAGTTATTAGCTTGTTGGCGATGTTTTTATTGGGCAAAACCATTGCTGGAATATTCTTAATTCCAAACAGTCATTTTTATTATTTTAGATATATATTTCATACATATTATATCTTTTTTTAGTATGAATAATATTCATAACTGAGATGATTTTATATTTGTTGACATCTGTCTTAATTATTGTAACTGTAAAATAACTATTTTAGAACACATATTTCTAAAAACTATTGATACTTTAATTGAAGAATTAGGTGGTAAAATAGTGTTAGTTTAGAATAACCCCGTATATATTTCTATTGTATAAAATAAAATGACACATTTTCATATTATATGCTTTCATCGCCCGGCATATAAGCAGCAAAGCCTAAATCAATTTTCATTAATTTTACAACTCAATTTCGAACCCAATAATAATCCTGATTATATCATTAAAATAGCAGGGAGATGATTGATTGACATAATGGCGAGATGGACTAAATAAAATTTTATTATCGGCTTAAAGGAGCGTTAGTGAAACACCTACATCGGCAGGGGTGCCAACACCCCGGCATTCCGACCCTTCGTCGGACCTAAATCCAGCTGTGAACCGCGTCACATTCCATATACAGATTTATATTTTATAAGGGCGGATTACCAGATATTTGCAATTGACGGATTTCATTTACTTATTACGGCCAGCAAATTGATTTTGTACACTGTTTAAACTTGCATGTCATTTCACGGGAAATATAACTTCTACATTATTAAACGAAAAAATCGTCCGTTAAATTGAACGAATTCATTTCTGTCTCACAAAAGACCCTTCATTGTAAAATGACACATTAAATTTATATGGATTAAACAAGTCCTTGTTTAAATATGCTATATTTTATGCATCAAACGGTCCACTTTAAATAACTCATGGAAAAAGGGTCATAAAAAGTCTGATTTCGTTCAATAATAACTTTACAATTAAACAAAATATAAACAGACACATTTATTAATAGGATGAACAGATTTTTATTATATTGTCCTTAAAGGTGCTCTGTATCAATTCAAGTAATATTTAGAAATAAATATTAAGCCCAACTCCAGTTCTGCATCAAAAATATTAATTTTATTATTAGGTTACTTTTTTCAACCACTTAACACCGGCGTATGTCTACTACCAAGGTCAATCACCACCGCCAGGAGATAAGCTCATTAGTGTTTGCGTAAGCAACCCTAACCTAGAGATTTTGCGGAACCGTTAGTTAATCGTAGGATTTTTAACGTGCTCACATCGCAGATACACGGAATATACAGTTGAACATCCCATTTTGAACCCGAGCGGTTTAAGTTGTGTTGAGAATCGGACGGAGAATTATTGTACATAAAGATTATCGTAATATTTACCGCAGGATGATGTAAAGATACCAACAATGATAGAAATGGACATAAAATAGTCCTGCAATAACGTGACAATATAATTAAGATAATAACAAACATTAATTTATTTATCTATTGTTTGATATTTCTATCCTTTATGTACCTTGCAAAAGTGTTTTAAAAAGAAGTGGGCATATTATTATATAACTAACATGTAATGTAAAGGATCTACAAAATATAACACTTTTATGAGGAAGTGGAGATATTTGCCCTTAATTCTCAAATGCAAAGTGTGTGCGTTAGATCTAAATTTTATATTATTATAGAGGTATGGAAGGCATTTGAGGGGCTCCAATTCAAAACGCAGTTTTCAACAAAATATGATTATTCCATGCCGTGGAGTCTAATTATTTAATGGATTTTTTGGCCAAATTATGAAGGTGTTAATATTAAGGTCCGTGTCAAAAATTTAAATACTACTTCACTCTTTGCTTTAAAAATCCCATTCCATTTGAGGAAAACTGCATTCTAAATTGGATTTCTCAAAAAACTGCATTTTGAACTAAAGCCGAGATAATATACCACGTATTCAATGAAATAAAACCAAATCAAAAGTCAGTTCAAAGGAATTAACCTAAGTGTTTAGTTTAAGACGTAGTTGTTAAGCAAGTTAATTATTGAAACAGGTTGTTTGTGAAATAGGTGGTGTTGAGTTTGAAACGTTTGTAAATATAATTGTGAGAAATGGAAATCGATCTGTGGGTGGCTGATACAAGTGGCAAAAGTAGAAATCGAATAAGAAATAAGCAAACGGCTTTAAGGTAAAAGCAGATAAGTTTAAGGTTATGATATGATTTAGAAATTCTGTATATTTTATAGATATACAAACCACTTTTCCAACCTCGAAGGCTTCATAAAGCCTCATTCTATAAAACTTATACACAAATCTACACTGTTAGAAACATAAATAATAATGCCCTTTGAACTAAAAATGCATCGAAAACTACGTTTTGATTCAAACACCTGTGTTTGTAGTTAATGTTAAATGTGAAATATTGCGTTTTGTGTTCAACCAGTGGATCCATGTGATTCACCGCAGTTTAAAGTACCGAATGCCATCTATAAATCAAAAGTCAAAGTTTAGTCAAAAACTGTGTTTACAATTGGAGCTCCTAATTTATTTATTATAATACAGCGGACCCAATATGGAGCCTTGTGGGACTCCTCATAATATATTGCATAGGTCGAAAAATTTCAACAAACTGGGACATATTTGTTAGATAACTATTTATTCATTCAACCCCAATATCTAAAAAACCAATGTAACGTTATGTTAGTCAACATTAATTCATGATTGATAGTGTTCAAATCTTTGGAATATTTTAAAAGTATAAGGATAGTTGATTTGCCTTGATCAGTTTCTCTTAATATGTCGTTTGTGATATTTAGTAACGCTGTTGTACAACTATGGTCACTAGGGAAACATGATAGGTAAATAGGTAGAATATTGTCATTATTTTATTTAAATGTATACTTACATGAAAATTCATATTTTTTTCTAAAACCTTCGACAACACTCATAAAATACTTATTGGGCATAAGTCATTAAGACTGTTAGCATTAAGTTTTTTAGGTAGCGGTACTAACCGTGAAATTTTTCGCAAATTTCAATAACCATTATACAATCGGTAACAGTTAATAACCATGTCTGCTCCAGTAGACTGGTTTTTTATTTCAAGCATATGTATATAAACTATAATTTCAAACACTACTTCAAATTTAAATAAAGATATAAAATTGGGTTTTAAATTACTGGTATAAAGTAGGCTTTGATACTACGAAAAATAAATTATTAAATTATGTGAATACGATAATAAAAATACGAGGTTGATTTATTATTTCAATTTTAAAATTCCAGTTTTGTAATCTGCTACCCGCATCGATGATTTTAAATGTGACGTCACTCTTGTAGTAAGCAAAACCTACGGTTATCTTATCGTGCCAGCTTTGTGAATATCTGTACTGATTTCGTGTTATTTTCTCAAGTTTATAATAATTAATCATGGGGGTCGTTTTTTAAAAACGGACAGTACGAATTTGACAAGAATTAACACCATAATGGTGGCTAAATTCTTTGCGACTAATTCCAATTGCCGCAGTGGATGGTCCACAGGGACCCACGCACAAGAAACCTAAAAAAGAAAGAATTCCAATTTCTGTTCTGTCGAATTTAGGAACAATAAAACATCTGTGTAAGTACATAATATTTGTTAACTTCTAATTTTAAAACTAACTTACTTATGTTTATAAAAGTGTATGTAATGTAGGTAATTAGAACATTATTTATTAGACAATCTTCAAGTTAACCTTAAAATTACAAACATGACAGATATGTGAAAGGCTTCACTTGTTTATATTAATTGTATGGTTCAAAGCTACTGAAAGTATGAGACAAAATAGTACTTACATATATCAAAGTGATTCTCACAAAAATACAGTATACTTTTACTAGATAATAATTTTGGATCTCTCCTGACAAGTTGTAACCAAGTTTTTTCATTTTAATATCATATGGCAGTTTTATAAACAATTTTTGTGGTGTCTTTACACTTGTACGCTTGCAATTCGGCACCAAACACCACGTATAACGATAGTAACTCATTATTTTATATGATAATAAAAAAACCGATACCGAGCGTTACTTGCATTTGTTTGTTTACTACAAGAATGACGTCACAGTAGGTAGTGACATGGCGGCTCGTGTTTTCGCGACAATTTAAGTATTTGAAATTTTGAATGCTATTTTATCCTATAAAGCGAATTCATTTAAGCGAAATAAAAACTTCTGTGGACTACGATATAAATAGTTTAAGATAATTTAAAAATAAGAGTCAAATAGACTGTGTTAGAAAATCAGTATAGAGTGCTATACTAACCACAGCATTTTGCAAAAAATGGTCATTTATTTGATTGGTTAACATCAAATTTTAGGTAGTTCATTATTTTTAAGTTTATTTTAAATGTTTAATTAATATAAACTTTTTCCTCAGTATCTTACCACAGTTATTAATAATACATTTTCCAAACATCTTTTATTTTTCAGTTATCATTTTATAATTTTATAGTCATGCTTTATTACATACATCAAAATAAAATACGACATACGATAAATGGACGAACAGAGTGACAGACAGATGGACTAAAGCACGGGCAATATTGAGAAAAAAAAGCACGTTTTTATATTTTCACCATACATTCGTGATTGTTTTATTGGTTGGTGAAAGACGTCATATATGTTTGACATGTGGTGTAAATGGTGTGATGAATTTATAAAAACAATATGGTGAATTCTGGTTTTATCAAAAACCGGATTATAACCCAACTTTTTTCAGTTACTTGCATTATTTCTTTAACAAAATGTTCCAACCTGGTGTAATGGTAATATTAAAGAATGTTATTAATAATGACTGGAAGAAATCATCGGATTCCGATTGTGATGAGGAAGAAAATTTAAAGAGAACCATATAAAAGTTCAAAATTTCGTTGAAAATATAGTACCATTGTATTATGATTTTAATTTTGAGAGTCATTTTAGGTTAAACCGAAATTCAGTCGAAGTAATCCTAATAATCAAATAAATCTTGTGAATAAGAAATTAACATAAATATTTTAGGGTTTCTTGGAGGAAATAGCTGTATCGGAAATTATCATTGGACCCGGTAGACGTCCTGTATCCATTAAAACGGCACTCTTATTAACTATATGGACTTTGGCAAACCAAGAATCATTCAGATCTATAAGAGATCGATTCGGGTTAAATAAAGGCCATGCCCATACTGTGTTTATAAAGATATGCAAAATATTAACAGATAAAGCAAACAAATTTATTAAATAGCCCACAGGAGCTGTACAAGCAATAGCATTTTAAGAATTTTAGGGGAATTTTATCATTTCCTAATGTTATAGGTGTTGTAGATGGTTGCCATATATCAATTCCTGGTCCCCGCTATGATAATTAGTATTACAATCGCAAGGATATCATTCCATAATTCTACAGGGTATTTGCAACGCAAAAAAATTGTTTATTGATGTGTATTCTGGATGGCCGGGTGCGGCTCACGATGCACGAGTTTGGAAAAATTCGCTTATATATTAAAAAATTTTACACAGAAGTTGACTTTATTCCAAATGGTAGTCATCTGCTGGGTGATATGGCCTATCCATTAAATAAGTTTATCAAGATGCCTTTTAAAGATGATGGACATTTAACACGAAGACAGAAAAATTATAATTTGATCTTAAGTAAGAGCAGAGTTGTAGTAGAAAATATCTTTCCACGGTTTAAAGGAATAATTAGAAGATTCAAATATCTGCACATATTAGAGCTCAAATATATAAAATATTATATAGTAACTGCCTGTATTTTACACAATATGCTAATACAGCAAAAGTATGGCTATGATGATGAGATTAATGAGGTTGCAGAGGATGCGTGGGAAAAGAATTATTATGAGTAGCTGAAGAACCCAATAGAGAGGCACTCCATAAAAGAATATTTATAATGAATACCTTATAAATGATAAGCTAGAGATAATTATTTAAAATTTTTTGTATTTTTATACCTACATTTTTCTACTCAAAGTTTTAATAATGCAAGTCTATATTGTTATATTAACTTAAATAAATCAAAAATTACTTGGGGATCCGAACTTCCTCACCGTAGTAAAACTCGACGTGTGGTAGAGTTTATAATAAAAGTAATTTTTGTCGTTTCAAAAAAGTTACATTTTTTGACGTTTCAAAAAAAGTTACATTTCTTGACGTTTCAAAAGTCACATTTTGACGTTTCAAAAAAGTCACTTTGACGTTTCAAAAAAGTAAAATTTGTTGACGTTTCAAAGAGTCACATTTTGACGTTTCAAAAAAAGTCACATTGGTGGAATGTCACTAATATTTTTTTTAGACATTGGGACCGATTTTCTCATCAACGAAATCAATCTCTTCCTTGACCTCTAGAATGTGTGTACCAAATTTGAAAGCTTTATCTCAAAAACTGTAGCTGCTATCGCGAATTAGACACACACACAGACAGAAAATTTGCTCTGTCTGAAATTTTGTGTACCATCATAATTCGTCGAGATTCGTCCAGAAATGCAATAAAAATTTTCAAAATTTTTTCACGAATACATAACTTCCTGACTGGGGGATGAGGAAGTTAAATATATATATATATATATATATATATATATATATATATATATATATATATATATATATATATATATATATATATATATATATATATATATATATATATATATATATATATATATATATATATATATATATATATATATATATATATATACATCCCTCTATCAATATGAAGACATTTCATAAACACGTAATTCGGCAGCCACTTAAAATAAGGTGAATATATATTTTCTGATTCATGTATATTACATAAATCTATTATAGAATCACTAAAATGAGTTCACATAGGAAAAAATATTTTTCCTTGTTTTATATATCCCTATCATTGTGACGACTTTCAAAAGTCAGCGAGTATGACGACCAAAATATACATTTCTTTAGAGCATTATATCAATAAGACGGTCAGTTTACGTATATGTTGGTCAATATGACGGCCGACATTGTTGTCAAATTGTTTTCAAGTAATATATTTAATACATTTGTAAATAGAATGTCACTGGCGGAAGAATAAGTACCTATAGTAAATTTTTATGTGTATTTGTAGACATCATCACAATGGAAAGGCGTAGATTTGATCTTTAAAAAGAGGTAAAGAATTGTGGGTTAATACACTTTAATTTACTGGCGATTCTTATCAGATGCATACCTAGTTATAAAGCTTATCGTTAGTTTTCGGCCTGTTAAAATGATCTAACAAGGAGGGTTTCCCGAGTCGCCGCCGCCGATTTGATCCAATTTGAAATATGTTATAGTAGACTAAAAACTAAGCGACATGTATTTTTTTTATTGGAGGACCAACACTTTTAGGGGATCAAACTACCCTCTAAAGGTACCGGTATCAAGCGTCAATTTTATTGTTTTACATATAATATAATCTTTTCCAACGGGACTAGTTGGAAAACGTTTGTTATAACGAGAAATGAAACACGTAATTTTCTCAATTAAAAAAAAATTCATGGGGTGAACCACCGCTGAATGTTTAAATTTGCCCAAAAAATTACGAAATTCAAGAATAACAATTTGAAAAAATATGTATTGCATATAAATACAAAAGAAAGTTGACGTGTTTTTGCATTTTCTCGAAAAAAAAATTTAAGCAGGGTAACTACTCTTAAATGCTATAACAATATAATATTTTCTAAAGGGACTAATTGGAAAAGTTTTTTTATAATGAGAAATGAAAAACGTAACTTTCTCAATTCAAAAAAAAGTTCATGTGGGTGAACCACCCCTGGATATGATTGAACTTACACAAAAAATTACTAAATTCAAGCAAGTCTGAAAAATATATATACGTATTGCATATAAATACAAAAGAAAGTTGCCATGTTTCTGCATTTTCTCGAAAAAAAAATCTAAGAAGGGTAACTACCCCTAAATACTTAATAACTAACAAAATAATATTTTTCAACTGGACCAATTTGAAAGTTTCCTTATTATGAAAATTAAAAAAACGTAAATTTACTATTGCAAAAAAAAATAGTTTTTTTTTTTTGATTAAGAAAATTACGTTTTCCATTTCTCATTGTAAAAAACTTCCAATTGGCCTCGTTAGAAAATATTATATTGTCATTCGTAAAGAATTTAGGGGTAGTTGCCCTGCTTAAAATGTTTTTTTCGAGAAAGTGCAGAAACCCGTCAACTTTCTCTTTACTCGTATGCAATATATAGTTTTTTTAGATTTCTATGCTTGAATTTAGTAAGTTTTTGTGTAAATTTAATCATATTCAGGGTGGTTCACCCATACGAATTTTTGTTTTTGGAATTGAGAAAATTACGTTTTTCATTTCTCATTATATTCTAATTGGTCCGTTAGAAAATATATTTTTATTCGTAAAGCATTTAGGGATAATTACCCTTATTAAATATGATTTGAACGAAACAACTACTCAGCGGGCAAATACCCCGACCTGCATTGGATTACACCTTCAAATCATGATAGATCGATAGCCAATATCATTCGTTAATTCCTAACCAGACATAGACCGGTTTCGAACTTATTTGTTCTCCTCAGTATGCCATAGGTTATGGAACAGACAAATGATAGTGGCCAACCTGCTAGTCATATACTAATTAAGGTAAATTGAGTAGTGGTGAGAGGTATAAAACTTCTCGTATGGTCTAAATGCTACTATCCGACCGACATCATAGATGTCTCTGTGTCGGATAGCGACTTGCGAAGCAAGTACCGAGAGCGGCGATCTCTAGCCCAGGTAGACTAAACTACTGTTATTAAATACGATTTGAACGAAACAACTACTCAACGGGCATATACCCCGACCTGCATTGGATTACACCTTCAAATCATGATAGATCGATAGCCCATATCGTTTGTTAATTCCTAACCAGACATAGACCGGTTTCGAACTTCTTTGTTCTCCTCAGTATGCCATAGGTTATGGAACAGACAAATGATAGTGGCCAACCTGCTAGTCATATACTAACTAAGGTAAATTGAGTAGTGGTGAGAGGTATGAAACTTCTCGTATGGTCTAAATGCTACTATCCGACCGACATCATAGGCTAGAGGTCGCCGCTCTCGGTACTTGCTTCGCAAGTCGCTATCCGACACAGAAACATCTATGATGTCGGTCGGATAGTAGCATTTAGACCATACAAGAAGTTTCATACCTCTCACCACTACTCAATTTACCTTAGTATATGACTAGCAGGTTGGCCACTATCATTTGTCTGTTCCATAACCTATGGCATACTGAGGAGAACAAATAAGTTCGAAACCGGTCTATGTCTGGTTAGGAATTAACAAAAGATATTGGCTATCGATCTATCATGATTTGAAGGTGTAATCCAATGCAGGTCGGGGTATTTGCCCGCTGAGTAGTTGTTTCGTTCAAATCATATTTAATAACAGTAGTTTAGTCTACCTGGGCTAGAGGTCGCCGCTCTCGGTACTTGCTTCGCAAGTCGCTATCCGACACAGAGACATCTATGATGTCGGTCGGATAGTAGCATTTAGACCAAACGAGAAGTTTCATACCTCTCACCACTACTCAATTTACCTTAGTTAGTATATGACTAGCAGGTTTGCCACTATCATTAGTATCATTTGTCTGTTCCATAACCTATGGCATACTGAGGAGAACCAATAAGTTCGAAACCGGTCTATGTCTGGTTAGGAATTAACAAATGATATTGGCTATCGATCTATCATGATTTGAAGGTGTAATCCAATGCAAGTCGGGGTATTTGCCTGCTGAGTAGTTGTTTCGTTCAAATCATATTTAATAACAGTAGTTTAATCTACCTGGGCTAGAGGTCGCCGCTCTCGGTACTTACTTCGTAAGTCGCTATCCGACACAGAGACATCTATGATGTCGGTCGGATAGTAGCATTTAGACCATACGAGAAGGATAGTTACCCTGCTTAATTTTTTTTTTTTCGAGAAAATGCAAAAACACGTTAACTTTCTTTTGTATTCATATGCAATACATATTTTTTTCAAATTTTTATGCTTGAATTTAGTAATTTCTTGTGTAAATTTATTCATATTCAGGAGTAGTTCACCCCCATGAACTTTTTTTTCAATTGAGAAAATTACGTTTTTCATTTCTCATTATAAAAAAATTTTTCCAATTGATCCCGTTAGAAAATATTATATTGTTATTTGTAAAGCATTTAAGCTATTTAAAATTTTTTTTTCGAGAAAATTCAAAAAACACGTAAGAAATTTTTTTCCATCTGGTCCCGTTGGAAAAGATTATATTCTTATTTGTAAAGCTGCTTAGAATTGTTTTTCGAGAAAATGCAGAAACACGTCAACTTTCTTTGGTATTTATATCCTATATATATATATTTTTTTTCAGATTTTCATGTTTAAATTTAGTAATTTTTGGGTAAATTTAATCATATTATCACTTATGGTTTTTTGCCGAATTTTTGATTGATTATAATTTTTTAAAAACTTAAGAGAAAAATATTTTACTCAATTGTACTCAATTAAAAAAAGGAAATACAATACCGGGCATAAAAAGTTCTCACCAATATTTGAGTACTGTATTTGTTTATAAATACGTAGGAAAGGCTTCTCTCAATTTTATTCAAATTTATTATTGAAACTTGTCGGTTAACTTGACAATCGCATTTATTATCAACTCAATTTTATTACTAACACCACCATTGTTAGTCATTTGTATAAAATTGTATTAATAATTACTTTGTTATTCAATTTAATTGACCAGTTTAATCACTTCAACAATAACGAAAATGACATTTTCAACCTGAACAAAATGGAGAGAACTCTGTACGCAATAATAAACAAATACATATAGTGCAAATATCGATAAGATATCGATGAGAACTCTCCGTGCGTTATATTGCATTTTATATTTTTAATCAGGTTTTCTAATAAAGAATTTTTATTTTAAATACTTATAATTGATCAAGAGTCCTTCAATGGGCAGAATATGTTATCAAATTTTTACTCTCCGAGTTAAGCAGTTTGGTGCACACCCTTCGGGGTGTAACTCGCAAGAAAAAGATTTTAAAAAACGCCGCCCTTAATTTTCGTCCAATAATCTACCTATAAAATATTTGCATCTATTACCGAGACACCCTGTACATTTGTTAGATAGTTGATTAAAGAGTGTTCCAATTAGGCTTTTAATGGAACCATTTTTTTATTATTTATTTTTCTAACTTAACTTGTTAATATTATTACTATTTTAAAAGCATGTTGTTATTTTTTTTTTAGTTTAATAATTGGAGTTGTCTATTACTTTGTGACAATATGCACAACACTAGTGAAATAAATATTACTTTCCCTATTTGTTTTTGAATTTATTTGATCAACTTTGTGTGCAAAAAATATAACGGACAATTCCATCAAATCTTTATAACTCATTATTTAAACAATGTATTTTGAATCCTTAGAACATACAATGCATAAGAAGTAAAAGTGGTGCAGTCAAAATCTCAAAAAACACTTAACTTTTGAAAAAACTTTTCAACCTATCAGTTTTATTTAATTGTTTTCTATGTCTAAGGAAATATGATGTATTGTATAGGATGGCTCAAAAACATCTGACATACGTCAACTTTTATTCTTAAATAAAACATCACATTTTCTAGATTTTAAACTTTTTCTCAAAATTCTAGACATATTTCATATAACATACACTATTCTCAAAGTCAACTGTATTCGAAGTATTCACATTTGAAGTTTGACACATTTGTCACTTAACTGATTACAGAATCAGATCAGTTACAAACCTAAAGAGAAACGGTTTACACATTTTTATTTTATTTTTTTACATGTAATCATAATGTACCCTTTGACATCAATTTCCGGTCTAAACGGGCTCAACAATCTATGGACGATTGTTAGACCAGAAGTTGACACCAAATAATGGATGACTAAAGATTTTGGGAAACTTAAAATCTAACTCTTGCGATTAACTAATTGCAAAATAGTTTGCAGTTTTTGATCTTAGTTTCCCAAAATCTAGTCACAAAATCTAACTCTTGCGATTAACTAATTGCAAAATAGTTTGCAGTTTTTGATCTATGACTAGTTGATGTGAGAAAATGGTAAACTTCAAACGTTATTAAGTTGAAGTTTGTCTATCTACATATTATTTTAATTAAGCATAAAATGTTGATATTAAGTGAAATTTTATTTTTTTATGAAATTTCATTTTCAATTTAATTAAAAAATGTTTAATTCTTAAGGCTTGTACTTTCTACGGGACCCAAGAAGTATGTCCTCTGGAACCTATAGATGAGCATTACGTAAAGTTCCTATTTTAATGATTCAAAGACTACATCAGGATAACTGGTCAATATTTTCATTTAGTGTTAAACGTGTAAAATTGTTTATTTTATCATTGTTAATACTAACGTAAAAATGTGTTAAATATAAATATTGTAGACATTTATAAAATTTGTAGGTATACAATAAGTGCAAATAATATTATATACATATATATCATAATCATTATAATTTTAATGTAAAATTGATACATAAAATCGATTACATTATCTGGACTAATTTTCGCTACATTCCTACCATATAATCTTGAGTGCGACATTTATATACATGTAGCGAAATCTTTCTCTTTATAAAATGACAGCCCTTTGCCATTTAGTAAGAACAATATTTTCGTTTTAATAGATTTTTTTAAAATCTACTTTTTTTCCGAATAGCATTCAATGTTCTTTTTCTAATTATGATATGGAATCTATATTATTTTTATTATTTTACTTTATTAATTTTTCGTATAAGTTATTAATAAAAATGCATATCTAATATAACATTTATTTGAACAGATTTTTGTATTTTTACAAATTTAAAAACGCTGCCAATATGACTGAAGGTTTTCAGTTTACTGATTCTATACTCTTCATTCCTTAAAAATAATGTAGCCGCAATGTTGCCAATAAATCAGCAGCGGATACGCGATGAAGTGAAAGATGCTATGAAAAATATACGAATAGCAAGTATACGTTATTGTTTAGCGCCCTCTATTTAATTTTAGTTGCGGTGAACTAAAACTATACGAATAATGCAACCACCAAACAATTCGACGGCCAACAATTTTTTGTCTAAGGGTTTTTTGGATGAATTGAGAAGTTCTGCATAGGAAACAATTTGACGGCCATATATGGCCGTCGAATGTATGCGGCCGTCATAATGATGGTAAATTACAAATGTATGGTCGTCCAATTGATAGAAGGA